>JASDQU010588823.1:38178-55666 GCA_032191745.1 Picea mariana
TTATTTTCACCATAATGATGTTCAAGGGAGGTGTTGGAGTTACTTCACACACACCTAGGATTTCTTTTTCCTAGGGTTTTTATTTTTTTATTAGTCATAATTAGTCATTATCCAGTCTCCTATATTTTAGGAGAGAATATTCCACCTAGAGAATATTCTCTTTCAGTTCACACTTTAGTTTGACTAGTTGAGTTGAGTTTAGATGTTGCATTGGGATCATCACCATGCAACATTGGGATCATCACCATGCTAATTAGACCTTACCTTGGTATCATCACCAAAGTGGCGCATTAACATTGATTCCTTGAGTTAACTCCTCACTACTTTCTATTCAGTCAGTTAACTGAAGACTAGTTGACTAGTTAACTCAACTAGGTGGCAGTTCAATCCTGTAACTGCCTGAGAGACTAGAATAGGTGACAGTTCACTCCCATAACTATTGGTGTGTGTCCAAATCACTCTATACCACCACTATGGTGACTTGGTTCACCTCAATTCAAACTCATCGAGTTATACAGAGTATATCATGTGTAAATTATTCATTATTCATAACGGTTAATGAGAATTATTTCCATTCTTTCTCTCCTTCTTCTTCTTTTTCCAATTCTCTCTGCAAATGTGTGTGTCATTGTTTAGCTAGATCTATTCTATGCAGGCCAACACATTTACAAAATGTAATGTGTGCAGTGCTTTAACCTTGATGCAGAATAATAAAAGAGACAAGAAAGCCAAATATGTGTGGACGTAGCCTAGGGGGTGAACCATGGTAAAGTTTGTCTCTGTGTGGAATGATTATGTTATTTCTTGAAAATTTTTAGTTGTGATGAATGGATTAATATGTCAGTAGTAAAATGCAGTGCACAATAGAGTAACCAAGATAATTACTGCATAATAAAACCTAAATGAATGTAACTGATTATTGAGTGGTAGATATAATAAATAATGATGTTTTGATGTAATAGAATAATAAATATGATGTGTTTTGAGGTAGAAAGAATGTTTCGAATTCCCATAGAAGTCTCCCTTCCAAGACTGTAGACATTTGGGTCTTGCAGTCACCCATAAGCCATCTCGGGTGAGACTGCATTGTGCACTCTGTACATAGTGTTTCCTTCTGGTCTTCCAAAAAGATCCAACAGTTAGGAGACCTAGAATCTTGATTGTCTCTCCCTTATTTTGTTGGTAGACCACACATTCAGACACAAAACTTTTGAAAATCAGTTTTAAGATCTTCCCAGAAAAAATCATTCTTGATCCCGTGGTAAGTTTTCAAGAAACTTGAATGCACTCCTGTAGAAGAAGTGTGCAATTCCATAAGGACCTTATGTTTGAGTTGAGAATTCTTACATAAATATATGTGATCATGATACCATAATAAATCATTATTCCCTACAATTTTTTCTAATGCACTGGGGTTCTCTTGTAGTTGTTGAATGATATTTCATACCTCTTTATCTTGCTTCGATTCTATCATCACTTCTTCCACCCAATCAGATTACATAATAGAAATAGCACATAGTGAACCCTTTGTTTCTCCTTCTTTCCTTAATAGTGCATCTGCCATAGTATTATGTTTTCCTTTCTTGTAGACAATTTCAAATTCATAAACTAGCATATTTGTAACCCATTTTTGTTGCTCTTCTGAATATAATTGTCGCTCCAAGAAGTACTTTGAACTATCATGATCTATTTTTACTTTGAAGTTTCTTCCTATTATATAAAGGAACCATTTCTTAATTGCATGTACTGTGGACAACAATTGTTTTTCTTAAATTGGTTTGAGTAAGTTTTTTCCTTTAAGTTGGTTTATTTCATAGGAAAGGGGACTTCTTTCTTACATTAAAATTACACCAATCCCATGGCCTGAGGAATCACACTCCACAATAAATGTTTGTGTGAAGTCCGGTGTGACTAGGATAGGAGTTGTACACATATCCTCCTTGAGTTTTTCATGAAAAGATTTGTTTTCTTCATGACTCCAAGAAAATGTTTCCTTCTTTAATAATGCTATTAGAGGTGACACTATTTGACCTAGTTCTTGACAAACTTATGGTAGTATATTTTCAATCCTAAGAGTCCTATAAGTTTCTTCAAGGTTTTGGGAATTGGTCATTCCCTCATAGTCTTAATTTTGTTAGGGTCCACTTTTACACCTTCATGAGATACAATATGACCCAAATATTCCACTTCTTGAACCCCAAAGTCACACTTTGAAGGATTTGCATAAAGTTGTTTCTCTTCCAAAATTTGTAATACTCTATCAACATGTTGTACATGATCTTCCCAAGATTTTTTGTATATTAGTATGTTATCAAAAAATACTTACACAAATTTTCTAAGGAAGGGTTTGAAAATAGAATTCATCAAGATTTGAAATGTTGAAGGTGCATTAGTAAGTCTGAGTGGCATAACCAAAAACTCATAGTGACCTTCATGTGTTCTAAAGGTTGTTTTTGGAATGTCTTCCTGCTTCATTATGATTTCATGATATCCCAAACAAAAATCCAACTTAGTAAAGAAAATTTTTCCATGTAATTCATCTAATAATTCATCAATGACATTAATAGGAAACTTATCTTTGATGGTAATTTTGTTGAGGTGTCTATAATATGGATACATACTACATGAACCATCCTTTTTCATAACCATCACTATTGGTGATGAGAAAGAGCCTTGGCTAGGTTGAATGATTCCCACCCCTAACATTTCTTGGATCATATGCTCAATCTGACTCTTATGTGCATATGTATACTTGTAACTACTAATGTTAGGTGGTACAGTTCATGGTTGCAAATAAATAGCATGGTCATGATCTCAAGTAGGTGGACGACCCTTAAGAATATCTCCAAATACCTTGGAATGGTTGTTCATAACTATTTGGAGATCCACGAGAGAAGAGGATATAGATGTTTAAACATCTAGTGAGCACAATTGTGAAATTACATCATGGTGTCCCTTTCTGAGTAATTTTGTCATGCTATTAGAGATTATAACCTTAGAGGGTTTCCCTTGGATGAATCTAAGTTCAATTTCCTTGTATTCTAAGGAAAATATCATGAAAATATCTTGAAAATTAAGGGCCATTCTTCCCAATGATTGTAACCATTGGACCCCTAATACAACATCAACATCACCCATTTGGATGTAAATCATGGGACTATCCAATAAATAATCCCCCATATTGAACTTAATACTATGGCACTTCCCAGAAACATTTATGGTACCTCCATCTACAATCATTACTTGAAACTATGGTGTTGCAAATACAAAGCAATTGCGAACTTTTGCTAATTTGTAATTGATGAAGTTATGGGTACTACCAAAATCAATCAACATTGCTACCTTTTTCTTTTTGATGTATCATTGTATCTTGAGGGTTTGTGGAGTATTGATGCCAAGCAATGCATGGAAATATATCATTGGAGTAGTCTCTTTTAGATATATATCATATGATGGTTTCAATTCTTGATCTTCTTCCTCTTCCAAGTCTATGTAGAATATTTTCTTCTCATTGCATTTATGCCACTTATTGTACTTTCTTTCACAATTGAAACATAGTCCCTTTTCTCTTCTTTCATCCATTTGATGAGGTGTCAACCTTGTCATTTGAGTGAGGTTAGGAGAGGGAACATGGTGCTCTCTATAGTTGTTAGTGGCCACCCTTCTAATAGCCATATTTTGTTTTCCACTTTCCTTTCCATACTAAAAGCTTTCTCTAAGGATTTAGGTTCGAAGAGACATACCTCATGTTGAATGTTCTTCGTAATTGGACCTTTTTTCCAAATATTTATCAATTCAATAAATCATTTATTTCTCTTAATATCCCCATAATATGAAATAAATTCATCCATAAAAATGGACCAAGAGATAATATAATTCTTGGTTCTTTCACAAATCCATTGATATCAAACAAATTGATGATTTTATAAATACAAGGATGCAATAGGTACCTTTTATAAGCCTAGAAATCGATGTAGATCAAAGACTCGCTCCATATGGAATATCCATGATATAGGATCTTTACCATCAAACTTCCTCATATCGATCTTTGGAATGAATTAGTTCCTTGGTGCCACATTGAAACCTCAATGATGTGGATCTTGAAGTGATGAATAATCATGATTATGGGACTCAATATTTATTTCCTCTACATTTTCATGATTTCCTTTCATTTTGATATCTCCTTTAGGGGGTCTCTCATATAGAGCATGTTAGATCATGGAAGACATGGAATTTTGCAGTTCTAACATCTTCTTTTCCACATGCTCCCGATTTCCATCCATCTTCTTCTCCATGTTTCCAATCTGGAAAAAAAAATCTTCTCTTTCTTCTTAAGTCATGGTTGAGCTCTCTAGAGGTTTACTCGGTGAAATAAATTTTGGAGGAACCTTTGGATACATGTGAGAAAATAATTATTCTTGTAATATCCCTAGGTCGAACCCAATTGTAAATGTAATTGAAAATGTACTTAAGCTAGTGAGATATTTGATATCATTTTGTATGCACCTTTCATGGCATAGTGCACGCATGTACTGTGCAATAAAATGATGAAGTGTGCACATCCTTGGATACCGTGCACGCGATTTTAAGGCCAAGAAGCCTTTATGTATATGATGTGTTTTATAGGCTGGTAAGCCAGTTATTATAAGCTAGGATGCTTATGTTTTGATTAGGTCGAAGAGCCTAGATGTTAAAGGCCAACGAGCCTATTTTTGTATATATCTCTTAATTAATATAAAATACATCGCTGCGCGCAGACCGACCACGATAAAATAGTATGGGGGACTAAAATCCACTAGTTAGGGAAAGGGTGAGGGATAAAAGTTAAGGAAAAGAGGCTAGCTAGGGAGCTTAAGCCAAAAAGGAATATTATATTAATATTTCTTAAAGTATAAAGTATGAATAATTATTTTATCCTAAGTTCTAAAGTTAGGGACAAGTGGGCCAAAGTAGCTCCCAACATGAAAAGTGTAAGTTAGGGACATGCATACATATTCTTGGGACTTAGTTCATTTGGCTATCATTCTTTCCATCATTCGATCATCCATGCATCCATTCCATGAGTTTCACTCACTCAGTCAATTTTCCTCCATACCTTCATGTCATTGTACCTGAACCTCCATCCATAACCATATTTTTTGGTGTAGCTGGTTAGCTTGGGAGATGGATTGAAGAAGTGGGTTGTCAAGCCCGTGGGATACTGAAGAGGCAGGTTGTCAGGCCCGTGAGAAATTTCTCTCTGGGTGAGAGAATTGCTGGGAATTGATTTCTGAAGGTGCTAAAATGAAGCTACAAGTCTCTAAGACCTCCTATTCGGCCTATTGTTGAAGCTCGGAAAGGAAGTGGGGTAGTCGAAGGATTGTTGAGCAGAGAAGAGGCACACTTCCTCAGGTGGGACAACCATGTGGGGAATGAGGGACTGTAGGCTGTTAGTTTGAGTTGGCATCTGTGACAGAGTCTTTCCTATTGTCTATGAGCCATTAGCCTGGTTAGGAATCCCTTTACCCAGGTGGAGTTTAGTCCCAGCTCAGGGGTGACCCACTACTGAGAGTGATGAGCAGTGTGGTCTAAGGATGGGAGGTTCATGGAAGTTCTACACGCAGTTAGTGATATTCTTATAAACATAAGTGTCAATTGTGTGATAAATTTACATGATGCATTATTATTTACGTGTTTATTTTTATGGGTATTGTTTGTATATGGTGAATGTATATGTTTATTGTTATTTCAATATGAAACCGTGCATTTACAGAATGTATTTGTTTGTTTACGTTTTATGTATAAATTTCCACAAGAGTTCTATGTGTATATGTTTTAATTGCATGCAGTTCGAAAAATTTATGTGGCATAGCTCAATTGGTTGTTGGGTATGTTACAGTATGTTCTGTAGAGAGGAAGAAAACGTTCTCTGGTGTAGCATGCCTCGGTATCGGTGGTCAGGGACGTTACAATATGGTATCAGAGCTTCAGTTTTCAACACTAATCCTGGATGGGCCGAGCAAGTTGAGTTGAAGTGAAATTTCATAGAGGATTGATTTTGAAGTGGCCAAATTTCAAGTCAAAGAGAGTCCATGGTAAATTTAGAAGCAACGACGTGGAATTGGGAAAAGCCCCAATTTCTGTTGTTAAATTCATGAGAAAATGGAGAAATTCAGCCAAGTGGTGAGATATTATTGGTTTAACATCTGTTCTAGCAAATTCAGACCTGCAATTGGTCGAATTTGAAGTTACAGTGAAGCCATGACAGATGGAGCGATATTAGTAAATAAGATTCTCAATTCGTGAATTGAT
The DNA here is from genome assembly GCA_032191745.1 of Picea mariana. Lineage (NCBI taxonomy): Eukaryota > Viridiplantae > Streptophyta > Pinopsida > Pinales > Pinaceae > Picea > Picea mariana. Next base: position 44,470 of record JASDQU010588823.1, read on the forward strand.
TTTGGGTAAATTCGTTCCAGAAATGTCAACCCACAACAATTTGTTGTTGTAGAGGTTGAACTAGTGTTAACAGGGTGAAATTGAATGAATTTCATAGTTGCAAAATTTCTATGGTAAATTGGGGAAAAGGTTAGGAAAAAACTCCAACTTCTGCAGCGGAATTCACAAGGAATTGTTGCACATAAAAATGAATGTGTGCAGGTGGGCGCACTAAAAATGCATGTTGCGCAGTAAAAAGCTTATGATATGTAAAAATTGGCGCCACTAGGAAAAATGTTAGTGTGCGGGTGCATGCACTAAATTTTGGCACCGCGCGTAAAATGTTAGTGTGCAGGTGTGCACACTAAATTTTGGCACTGCGTGGAAAAATGTTAGTGTGCGGGTGCGTGCACTAAATTTTGGCGCCACGCAGAAAAATGTTGGTGTGCATGTGCACGCGCTAAATTTAGCATTGCGTGGTGTGCATATGCATAATTAGGTGCGCGTAGTGTGCACACACATAATAATGGTGCGTGTGGTGTGCGCAGTATTGGCAGAGCGCAGAGAAGCTTTGTTGGTGTGCGCACAATGTGGGTATATGTTGTCGCGCGACAGTCTAGTTAATGGTGTGCGGAGGGGGCATACTAAACTTTGGCATGGTGAAACACGTAGAATGAAACGCACGTAATAGTGCAAGAACCAAAACTGTGCGCGGTGGATATTGGCACGCGACACAAAAGTAGTGTGCACCAGTTATTGGCGCAACAAAGAAGTGAAGTACAATGGTTAGGTGTGCGGTGCACGCTTACCTTATGGTGTTGCTGCGTATACTTAATATGGGTGTACAAGTTGAAATTTTTGCGCACGAAGTCATTTTGAGGGTGAACAACAGCAGAAAACCAACAATTTTTTGTGACGTTTTATACTATTTAAACGTCATCTTTTCGTAGCGCGTTTTTGAGGGCCTTAACAGCGTTTTTAGCTACTCAAAAACCATGAGAACAGAGTGTGCAAAGGCACACTCTATCTTTGTATCTCAAATAAAAGATCTCGGAGAGAGATTTCTAATGGTGTAAACTGTTCGTCAAACAGAAATTTTATGAGAAAGTTACAGCCCAAACAATGGAGGGTAAATTTTAAGACCCAATTATCTTCAAAGAGCCATAACTTTCTGCTCTGGAATCTGATTGAGGCACATGAGTAGTCAATGGAAAGATATTGAACCATAGAAGACATTCCCAAAGCTGAATTAAATTTATGGGCATGTTTAAGATGTTTAAAATGGAAAATAAGGTACATGTAGCATTCCAGACCAAAAACACAAATTAGCCTAGAATTTCAGCAGGTTGTAACTAGTAGCCAAAAACCCAGAAAAAGATGAAACTTGGACAGAGTGTCCATAATATGTATATGAAGAAACCCAATTGAGGTCCTATGAAAACTCCAAAGGATTAGGTGCAAAAATTCATAATTACAGCGTAGAGTTGCGCCAAGTTGAAAAATAAACAGAAACATTAATGGGCAATTTTTAAATAGCCATAAATTTTTGCTCAAGACTCAGAATTGAGCATGGGAGAAGGTGTTGGAAATGTCCCAGAAAGTAGAATATAAATATTCACCCAAAAAATTGATCTGGGCACTCAATTTTTCAAGAAATCGGAAGAAATAAATCTGATATATTATTGAACCAAAATGGTTCATATTTTTCATGAAATTGTTGAAACAGTTAGCCTGACAAAGTTTTGTTGGCTGAAGATTTTGCAAAGTTAAAAACAATTAGATTAGATCAGGATCAACACATATTCCAAAGTAATGGAAGAGGCACAGGGGACTTACAATGAGGAAGATGAAATCAAAGCGATGGATGTCCATTTGGGCATGGAAGGAAAAAACTCCAATGGACATGGAGAAGGAAGAGATGAAAACATGAATATGGTAGAGACCATTAAAAATTTGCAGAAGGATGTTCAAAGCCATAAATTTGATAATAAAAGGCTTATGAGAGACAAGGAGAAATAGGATGACTTTAACATGAAGTTAATGCAGAGCTTGAACATAATAGAAAAGAAATTGGATAGGGAGAGTGGCTCAAGCAAATATGGAAGTCACAGGCCTCCTGATGAGAAAAAAAGAGCAAGAAGTGTTAGCAGACATCACCACCACTCCCCGAGGCATTCCAATAAGAGAGCACATAGCAGCTCAAGTCCATCCCCTGCCAAGAAGCATAGGACTTCTGGAGTGGATGAACTGCAAGGAGAAATGAATAAAATCAAAGCTCCTACATTTGATGGTGAGCACAAGAAGGATGAAGATGCAGAGACATGGTTGTTGTGCACGAGAAAGTATTTTCAATTGCATAATTATTCTTCTCATGCAGAAGGTAGAATTGCCATCTATTAACTCAAGGGAAAGGCATCCATGAGGTGAGATCATCTTGTGCAGGTGCAACACATTAAAGAGAAAAGTGTTACTAGGAGGGAATTCAAGAAGTATTTTGAGAAGAAATGCTTGACTAAGAGATACTATGACAAGAAAATGAAAGAGTTCTTTGAACTCAAGCTTGGGAGTATGACAATAGATGAATATGAGAGAAGGTTTTTAGAACTACTGAAGTATATTTCTTTCATTAAGGATGAGACAGTTAAGATTCAAAGGTATTTCAGTGGATTTCCATCATTCATCAGTGAAAAAATACAGTATGATCATCCCAAGACATTGGAGGAGACCATAAGGCGAGCTAAATGCCTATATTATCAGCAAAAATCAAGGCCAACTTTCCAAAAATCTTGGGAAGACAAAAAAAAATTCAAGATGGATCAGAGGAAGAAGGGATATAAGACACCATTCTTCAGAAATAATACTCAAGGATAGCCAACTTCTAGAGAACCCAGAATGATTGAGACAGGAGGTCAAAGTCCAAGGCAACCACCTATTCAATGTTGGGGTTGTAAAGGAGATCATATGTTCAGAGATTGTCGTCACAGAGGTGAGAAAGTGAGGACTATTCACAATGTATAGCAAGCTGAAATAGTAGAGGAAATGGGAAGAAATGTACCAAGGATCTATGCAGCCCTGGACAACAATCAAGCAGAGTATCAGTCACATATGATTGAAGTGGAAGGTATGATCAACAACCAAACCATTGTTATTTTAATTGATTCAGGAGATAGTCATAGTTATATAGATCCTAAGATGGTGGAAAGTTTGCATTTTCCAAGAAGCAAGCATGGAAAATCTTGGTTGGTGCAGTTGGATACCAGAGCCAAAATAAAATCTAAGGATATGGTTAATTCATGTCTTATGGACATGAATGGACTGGACACCAAGGCAGACTTGAACATCTTGCCTTTAGGTTCCTATGAATGTCTAATTGGGATAGATTTGTTGGAACAGCATCATGCTATGTTGGATTGTCATAACAAGGCATTTACTTGTTTGGATGAGGAAGGGAACCTAAGGAAAGTGCAGGGAATTCCCAGGGAAAAAACCATAAGAGAAATTTCAGCATTGCAACTGAATAAATGTTACAGAAAAGGGTCTCAAATATTTGTAGCTCATATGGAAAAGACACCTAAAGATAAGGTGCCAAATTTGGAAGACCATGCATTCAAGGAAGATTTTGAAGATGTGTTCAAGGAGGTACCAGGACTACCCCCAAAGAGAGATATTTATTTCTCTATAAATTTAATTCCTGGAGCAGCTCCAATGTCAAAGACTCCTTACAGAATGAGTACACCAGAGCTGAAGGAGTTGCAAATGCAACTTGAAGAACTTCTGAAGAAGGGGTATATACGCCCAAGTGTGTCACCTTGGGGTGCCCAAGTCTTGTTCGTGAAGAAGAAAGATGGGAAATTAAGATTGTGCATTGATTTCAGACAGTTGAATAAAGTGACTATAAAGAATAAGTATCATCTGCCAAGGATTGCTGATCTTTTTGATCAATTGAAGGATGCAAAGATATTTTCAAAGATATACCTCAGGTCAGGATACCATCAGGTAAGGATTGAGGAGGAATATATCAGCAAGACCACCTTCAAGACAAGGTATCATCATTATGAGTTCACAGTGGTTCCATTTGGGTTGGCAAATGCACCAGTTGTTTTCATGTGCTTAATGAATGGTGTTTTTCGAGAATATTTAGACAAGTTTGTCATTGTATTTTTGGATGAAATCCTTGTATATTCCAAGTCATAAGAAGAACATGAACATCATTTTAGTATGGTGTTGCAAGTATTAAGGGAGCATCAGTTGTATGCCAAATTGAGCAAGTGCTCATTTTATCAGAAGCAAATTCATTATTTGGGACATATCATTTCAAAGGATGGGATAGCAGTGGATCTTGAGAAGATAGACGCCATTAGAGAATGGTCAGTGCCAAATAATGTGAAAGAGGTCAGATCATTCATGGACCTTGCAGGATACTATAGGATATTCATTGAAGGATTCTCAAAGATTGCACATCCAATCACTTCCTTGCAAAGAAAGGGTGTGAAGTTTCAATGGACAATGGATTTTGAAAAGAGTTTCCAACACTTGAAACAATTTTTAACAAGTGCTCCAATACTAAAGATTGTAGACCCAAATCAAGACTTCATTGTATGCACAGATGCATGTAAAGAAGGACTTGGTGGAGTCCTCAGTCAAAATGGGTTTGATATATTTTATGAATCAAGGAAGTTGAAGGAGCATGAAAGGCACTATGCCACTCATGATTTGGATTTGGTAGCCATAATTCATGTCTTGAGGAAATGGAGACACTACCTCATGTGGAAAATGTTTGAGCTTAGGACAGACCACAATGGTCTGAAATATTTATTTGATCAACCAACTCTAAATGTTAGGCAAAACAGATGGTTAGAATTTTTAAGTGAATATGACTTTGATATAAAGCATATCAAAGGGAAAGAGAACAAGGTGGTTGATGCACTTAGCAGAAGATTGCATGAATTTCATGCTACAACCATTAGAATGTACCAATCAAATTTGAAACACAGAATTTTAGAGGTTGCCAAATTAGATTTGCAATACAAGGAATTAGTGGAAAAATTATAGCAAGGTAATTTACAGTAGAAAAATGAAGAATACAAACTAGACAATGATGAAATTCTCATGTACAGAGGCAGAATTTATGTACCAAATTCCCATGAGTTGAAAAATATGATATTGGGAGAAATGAATAATGTACCTTATGCTAGGCACCCATGATATCATAAAACTATTGCAGCTATCAAAAGCCAATATTTTTGGACATGCATGAAGAAAGAGGTTGTTGATTTTATTGCCAAATGTTTGGAATGTCAAAAGGTAAAGGCTGAGTATAAACACCCAGCTGGTTTTCTACATCCATTACCCATTCCTGAGTGGAAATGGGAAGTTGTAACCATGGATTTCATCACTAAACTTCCCAGAACAAATAAGCAACATGATTCTATCATGGTAGTGGTGGATAATCTTACTAAAGTTTCCCATTTTATTCCAATTAAGCTCACTCACAAGGCAATCAACATTGTTGATGTTTATATGAAATAAATTGCTTGATTACATGGCATACCCAAGACAATTGTGTCTAACAGAGATCCAAAATTTACCTCAAATTTTTGGAAGGGATTATTTAATGGATTTGGAACAAATTTGAATTTTAGTACAGCTTATCATCCAGAATCAGATGGACAAACAGAGAGCATGAATCAAGTGATTTAGGATATGTTGAGAATGTATGTGATGGATAAACCATCAAAATGGGAAGACTACCTACACTTGGTAGAGTTTGGTTATAACAATGGGTACCAAGCATCTCTAAAGATGAGCCCATTTGAGGAACTTTATGGAAGAAAGTGCAACAAACTGGTAAGTTGAGATAACCCAGCAGATAGAGCAGTGGTTGGGCTAGATTTACTTAGGAAAATGGGGGAGCAAATGTTGAAAATAAAACATAATTTAAATGTTGCCCAAGACAGGAATAAAATCTATGTTGATAAGGGAAGAACTCACGGGGAATTTAAAGATGGGGACCATGTATTCTTGAAAGTGAAAGCCAACAAAAGTTCCCTAAAGTTGGGAAATTGTTCAAAGTTGGCAACTCACTATTGTAGGTCATTTGAAACCCTAGAGAGGATTGGTCTAGTAGCTTATATGATTGCATTGCCTGCATCTATGTATGTTCATAATGTATTCCATGTATCATTTCTCAAGAAATATATACCTGATGCTAATAATGTTATTGATTGGAATGTGATTTAGGTGGAGCAAGAAGGCACTTTCCAAGTGCATCCAGTACGCATTCTAGACTAGAAAATCAAATAGCTCCAGAATCGAGCCATAGGGCTTGTAAAGGTCCAATCGACTTGGTACGGTCCTAAGGACGCTACTTGGGATCATGAGGATGCAATGCAAGCAGAATACCCGCAACATTTTGAGGATTTTTGAAAATTGTGTTGTATATGTGTATATGATGCACTGAGGACAATGCATAAATAAAGGGAGGGGATTGTAATATCCCTAGGCCGAACCCAATTGTAAATGTAATTGCAAATATAATTAAGTTGGTGAGTTGTTTGATATCATTTTGTATGCACCTTTCATGGCATAGTGCGCGCATGTACTGCGCAGTAAAAAGATGAAGTGTGTACATCCTTGGATATTGCGCGCAACAACTTAAGTGCGTACGATTTTGAGGCCAGGGAACCTCTATGTATATGATGCATTTTATAGGATAGTGAGCTAGTTATTATAATCTAGGATGCTTATGTTTTTATTAGGCCAAAGAGCCTAGATGTTAAAGGCCAGTGAACTTATTTTTGTATATATCTCATAATTAATATAAAATACATCGTTGCGCGCAAACCGACCATGGTAAAAGAGTATGGGGGACTAAACTCCACTAGTTAGGGAAAGGGTGGGGACTAAAAGTTAAGGAAAAGGGGCTAATCTAGGGAGCTTATGTCAAAAAGTAATATTATATTAATATTTCTTAAAGTATAAAGTATGGATAATTATTTTATCCTAAGTTCTAAAGTTGGGGACAAGTCGGCCAAAGTAGCTCCCAACATGACAAGTGTCAAGTTGGGGACATGCATACATATTGTTGGGACTTAGTTCATTTAGCTATCATTATTTCCATCATTCCTTCCAATCATCCATGCATCCATTCCATGAGCTTTCACTCACTCACTCAGTTTTCCTCCATACCTTCATGTCATTGTACTTGAACCTGCATCCATAACCATATATGTTGGTGTAGCTGGTTATCTTGGGAGATGGATTGAAGAAGCGGGTTGTCATGCCTATGAGATACTGAAGAGGCAGGTTTTTAGGCCCATGAGAAATTTCTCTCTGGGTGAGAGAATTGTTGGGAATTGATTTTTGAAGGTGCTAAATTGCAGCTACAGGGCTCTAAGACTTCCTATCCAGCCTGTTGTTGAAGCCCAAAAAGGAAGTGGGGCATCCGAAGGACTGTTGCGCAGAGAAGGGGCACACTTCCTGGGGTGGGACAGGCATGTGGGGAATGAGGGACTGTAGGCTATTAGTTTGAGTTGGCACCTGTGACAGAGTCTTTCCTGTTGTCTATAAGCCATTAGCCTAGTTAGGAATCCCTTTACCCGGGTAGAGTTTAGTCCCAACTCGGGGGTGACCCATTGTTGAGAGTGATGAGAAATGTGGTCTAAGGTTGGGAGGTTCGTGGAAGGTTTTCACACAGTTGGTGATATTCTTATAAAGATAAGTGTCAATTGTGTGATAAATTTACATGTTGCATTATTATTTACGTGTTTATTTTTATGGGTATTTTATGTATATGCTACATGTATATGTTTACTTTTATTTCAGTATGAAACAATGCATTTACATAATGTATTTGTTTGTTTATGTTTTATATATAAATTTATGCAAGAATTCTGTGTGTATATGTTTTAATTGCATGCAGTTCGAAAAAAATTTGGCATAGCTCAGTTGGTTGTTGGGTATGTTACAGTATGTTTCATAGAGAGGAAGAAAACTTTCTCTGGTGTAGCATGCCTTGGCATGGGTGGATGAGGACGTTACATTTATCCTCTTTTTCCTCTTTATCACAAATTTTTAATCATAAAAAATAGATCTTCCAATCAAAAGTTATGCCAATTGTAAGTTATGTACCTTTCAAACCCTTAATTTGGAGTATGTCTAGATGGTTGACCTTTGTCATGATATATATATATAAACTTTGAATTCTTTCAAGTCTTAAATTTAGGCTTTTAGCACTCTGATATGACTTCTTAAACTCTTAACTTCCAAAGGAGATATCTCTGAAAATATAATGAACTAGATCTTGAAATGTTTTCCACTTGTTCTTTTCTATATTTTATCAGCATCCTAAAAATTTATCTTTTCGAAATAGAAGTACTTGGATATGTCTCTTGAGTGACCTCCAAATTTCATCGTGTGAAGCGTCCCAAAAAACAATTTATAATGAGAAATTCCAAGATGACTTGTTTGAAAAAGAAAAACCCTAGGATTGATGCATTGTAACCAAATGTTATGATCCAATACCTTGAGAATGATAAAACGCCAATGAATAATAGTCTAGTTCAAGGGGGAAGCCTCCTTTTACAATATATTCAATGTACAAGATGATATAAGATCCTCCTAAGATTAGGTTTCCTTGGTATAATATAGGAGACAAAGGGTACAATTATAATGAAAGGGTATAATGAAGGGTTCTAGCCTACATACAAATATAGCACTAGAAATGTAATAATTCAATATCTAGGGCTTAATAAGGGGTTTTATACTTAAAATGGGGCTTTGTCTAGGGCTTAATAGAATCAATTTTGTTTCTCTGGGAGGATAATCTTTTTTCTAAGAAACATTTCAAACCGAGATGGTCTATTTTAATTTGGAAGTGATGCCACATCAGGTAAGGATGCCCCATATCAATTGGATGAAGAATAACAATCATTTCCTTTTCATAGGTGGATTTACCCAAGCGTCTATCACACAAGTTTTTACTAGTGAAGGTAAAAGGGTGCCCCTTTTTCATTAACAATACTCCAAACCCCAATAGATTTTCCAAAAACATCACATTCAAAGACAAAATTCTTATTGAATTCAACTATAGATATGACATGGGTAGCACACAAATCTTATTTTAAATCATAGAAATCCTATTTTGTAGCATCATTCCAGCTGAAGGAATTATTCTTGAGCAAGGTGGTAAAGGGAACTACACTTTTAACATAGTTCTGTGAAAAAATTCTATAGCTTGAATCCAAGAGGTCATTGATGGTTGGATTAGGAAATTTATCTTTTTCAATCAATTTGTTAAGAACTTGAAAGTATAGACACATGCACCAAAATCCTTATCTTTTGGGAACCATGACTACTAGATAGGAATAGGGGTTGGTGTTGGGTCAAATGACACCTACTACCAACAATTCCTAGATGATCTTTTCGATTTAGTTTTATTGTGCAAACATATGGTGATATAGGTGCACATTGGGTGTTGGGATACCTGAGATCAATGGGATACAATGATCATGCTCACCTTGTAAGTGTGGGAGTCAATGAGGAAGTTTGAATACCTATTATTGTTTGTCCAAAACTAAATCCAAGTCATATTAAACAAACTATGAAGGATCCACAAAGACTTAAATAGCATGGAATTGTGTAACGATTCCTAAATGAACCATCTTTAGGAGATTTTCCATATGGTGGGAACTAAATATTTTTAGATCGCCCACTTTGAGACATTTGTGAGTGTATCAATGCTCGTCCTTCATGAAAATCTTTCACAAATCCAAGAAATCCATGGTGAAGGGACCTAAGGTTGTCAACCATTCAACACCCAAAACCATATGGCATATGCCCATTTCACTGGCAAATGTGTGAGTTTTCAGGAAATAGTCACCCATTTGGAGTTTCACATTTTCACACTTGCTTCCACATTTCATAGATCCCCTATTTGCAATAATTTTTCGGAAATTATTAGCATCATGGATATAGAAATGTTTTTCTTTGGTGACATGAAAATGAATCAAATTATTGGTGCTACAACTATCTATGAAGACAATGTCCTTCCTATTCTTGATATAGTTAACCAACTTAATTTTTAAGGAGGTGAAATACTAGTCAACGCATGAAGGGAGACTTGGGATTCTTTAAAATGATGGTATGTACTAGGAACACCATTTGGAGTAGTGATTTCATTTGAAGTCACCTCATTAGCTTCATCATTAGAAATTTCCTCGGAAATGGCCATAAATAAATAAATAAAATCCTTGCATTTATGAATAGGGAAGTATTTTTCCCTCATAGTTATAATAGAGACCCTTGAGTTGATGATCCACTATTTCATCTAGTGTCAACTTGTGGAATTTAAGGGGTAGATAAATTTGTGGGGGACACATCATATTGTGGCATGGGCATGGAATAAAGGTGGGGCATTTTGACTAGGCATAGTATTGTGATAAATCTTACCCTGCCGATAGGAAAAGCTCCCCTTTGGACCAAGACCCCTATCTTTGGTACAAAGACAAAATTAAAAAAATGGTTGCTAACATCCCTATAGATCTAACTCAATCAATTGAGCAAGAGATATGAAGAAAGCAGTCTACCTTGTTGTGATTTTCATCCTCTCTACTTCAATCCTTGGGCTTGATACAAACTCCTCAACACAACTAAAGTCCTACAAAGACTAGAAAAGGAAATCTTCCTCCTACTCTATATGATTAGACAAATAAAATCTATCAATGAATATTGAAACGATAATAGACAAGAAATGTAAAACACGTGAACTTGAAGGGAATAGGCCAAGTTATTATTAATGGGAAAGCTAAAGAAGGCACTTACAAAGCATGCTTGACGATGCAGCAATCTTCTCCAAGATATCCTCGTCCATCCCTTGCATGACCCTTGAAATCAAAATGTTGATGCTTCTCCCAAGATCAAAGGTTTGATATATGAATTCTTCCCCCTTTCACCTTGGAAATACCTTCAATATATATGCTTGAGAGGCTTAACCATCATTATCTAATGAGGGAAATGGTTGAGGATATGGCTCCTCAAGTTGGTATTATATCCTAATATAGAGCCATAGTATAGGAGTTGAGCACAACCAACCTCATCTCCTCAGAACTGGCCCTTATAAAGTGGTGGGATTCTCCTTTATTTCCTCTAACCAAAAGTGGTGCTCCCCCTTAGTTAGAGATAGAGAACCAGTGTCCAAAAGTGGTGCTCCCTTAACATG
>JASDQU010588823.1:55686-86420 GCA_032191745.1 Picea mariana
ATTATATCCTAATATAGAGCCATAGTATAGGAGTTGAGCACAACCAACCTCATCTCCTCAGAACTGGCCCTTATAAAGTGGTGGGATTCTCCTTTATTTCCTCTAACCAAAAGTGGTGCTCCCCCTTAGTTAGAGATAGAGAACCAGTGTCCAAAAGTGGTGCTCCCTTAACATGGAAAGGGGAGCATCAATGCTCCCTATACCTGGAAGGGGGGAACCACCCTTCATAAATGCTCAAAAAATGGTCGATTTTCCAAGTAAAAGGCATGTTTTTTGCCTTGAAATGATAGGTTTCTTCCTTAGGTATCATGGAAAATGTCTTTCATGGTGTCAAGTGGTTGCAGCACTTAAAAAAATGAATGTGACACTTGCTAAGGTGCATATGATAGTTGCGACAGTGCATGCGACAATTAACAAGGTGCATACATCACTTTGTGACACTTGCGACACTTAGGGTGCGAAACTCAACTATGAAATTTTTGCGTGTAACAGATGCCCCCTAACATGTGAGGTTAGAAGAGAAACTAATGGCCAAAAAACTTTAATAATTCTTCAATGTAAGGGTGTTGGAGTATGAGAACCTAGAAAAATATCCAAACAATCATCAGTCAACACACATATATGTTCCATTTCCGAGGCAGACATACCAATGCTCGGAATATGAGATGACTCAAAGCATGGTTGTCGACCAATACACTATGGATCCATGAGAATATTGACTAAGGATATGGACACCAAATATAGAATATGGATCCATATCTCCATGACATGAACTAATCGCAACCACAAAAAATACATAGTGGAGCTATGAGATGACAAAACATAGCCACAGATCAATACAATGTGGATCTATTTGACAATATATATATATCAATAAGATTTCCATCATGGTGATTGTACTGAAATCGTTTACATGCTCAAATTATCTCCATCGCATCCTGGGAAAAGCACATAATAGAGTGAGCACCCAACATAGGGTCTTCGTCTTGATCCCGAAACGACATGGTCTAGCCATGTGAATAAATGACTTGATGTCAAACATGGTCGAAACCACTTGATTACTAGTCATTAAGGTATATTGTTAACAAGTGTGAGGGAAATCACTAATGATGACAATGATTCCCAAGGTACCTTTAAGTACATTCTAGCGAATGTGAATAAATGAGTTGAGGTCAAACATTCATGGAATCATTTGATCAGAGGTCAATGATGTAAATCTATTGTTAGAAGCGAGGAGTCCTGCCATTGAGGCATGCATGTCCCAAGGTACTAACTTGTTTCTAATCCTAATTCCTGGATAATGTGATGAATTCGATAGGAATAGACTCCTCGAATGAGGTCCATGATGTATCCCCCATCATCAACAAGAAACTGACACAGGAAATTGATGTGAGATGGTGGATCGAATGAGTATGGACTGACACATGAAATGGAAACTGGTAATACTGCATATGGATGGTTTGAAGTGAAACTTCCCTTGAACATGATGAGGCATGACAAATGACTTGGCAACATTGACTCAACAAGTACCAAGAACACAATGTGATGAAAATAAGAGCACTCTTAGACTGAAATGAAAAAGTATAATGAAACAATGAATTGGTATGACTCAGATACAAGCAGATTACCCAATTGTAAGAAGAGACAAAAATAGGTGCCATGTTCAAGGGAGATAATAGTTTCCATAAAGGATTCCAAAAAACTTGACCCACTTCCTTCAATTTTCCCTCACCATGATTGGTGAGTACCTCTTTCGTTTTTAACGAGCTTGAGGAGGATAACAAATTATCGGTATTTCTCATCCTTCAGATGAGTCCCTCGACATATGTTTAACGAACCTAGAGAAGGAGGGGTTTGGTCCTGCATAGGTCCTGGAGATTGGACGCACATAGGTCCTTCAATGCATAGTTTTACGATCCCAAAGAAGGTAAACTTGGTGGTTTTTTATGTTTAGAGAGTCTGAAAAGAAATTAAGGATGAGTCCTTGGATGACTTTTTCGTAAATTTTGTCTCCCTAGCCCGAAAAAAGTGTAAAACAATACATGGGAGAACTCTTCTAGTCATGCTTGACTAGAGTATTCCTTCTTCATAATTAGTCTCGCGAGGCCGAAAAATAGATAAACTACAACTCGAAAGATGCCCTTTCAAACCTTTTAACGAGTGTGAAAGGAATCAAGCTCACTCGATAATATTTTCAAGTTGAGGGAGTCTGAAAAGAGATTAAAGGAGACTCCATAGAGTTCCTTTTTCGTATAGATTTTACGAGTCTAAAAAAGAGATAAAATTATACTCGGTAACCTATTCTCATGTATTAATGAGCACAAGAAATAACAAAGACTAAGATTGGTAACCTATTCTCATGTATTTACGAGCATGAGAAATAACAAAGACTAAGCTTGTTCTAGAAAAAACTACTACGTTATGATGGAAATGACCCTCAATCAAGGATCACTCCTAGCAACGTGTCTCTCTAGAGGTGTTTTTCCCCCAGCTTGCATGATAGAAGCTAGTGGCTTCATTCCATCATGAGGTCCAGAGGCTGGAGACCTGCCCCCCAAATGTTGTTTCCTTTTGTGACTCTTCTTATTTCCTTGTTTAGGCGTCTCATTACTAATAGGAATATTTTCACTAGGAGGAGAAAAAGAATGTTCAAGTACTCGATCCAGAGTGAGACTTGATTCGAATGGATGGGGTTCTGTTTCATTTTTTACCAAGATTGACAAAGACAATGAACTATGCTCGTAAGTGTCTATTTCATTTTTTAATGATCTTGACACAGGAAAAGAACTATGCTCATTATGACCAGGTACTACCAAAGGATCAAGTGATCCTAGGGATTGTTGCACTTGAGTTGAAATCATATTTAACGTGGAAACTTGTGGAGTGGCAGGAATAAGCAAAATAAAAAACCCCACGAGCGAGGAATCCTTAAGAAGACCTACTCCTACACTCTTAAGACTAGAATGTCATAGAAAAGGGACATTATTCATTGCATCATTGTGGAAAAATGGAGTTATATAGTCAATGGGTCAACAGTGACCATTTTTCATTGATGGGGAAATCATAAAATACGAAACATCGAAGATTAAATATTATCAAACCCAAGATAGCAAATGAAATATTGAAGATGCGCAAGCTATTGGAGGTTGAAGACTTTATGGCGCAAGGCAGTTTTGAAGATGATCGAGTTTCTTATTGTAATAGTAAACAAATACTGAGGATCTCTCGATCCTCAGGATAGCTTAATTTACCTAGATTATTGTAATATATAAGGGGTAAATATATCTTGAAAAGATGTAGAAGAATTGCACCCAAGAACTCATAACTTAGAATTTCTATGCGTTAGCATTTTTTGTAAAATGTTGTACCAGCTATGAAATCAATAGAAGCTTCGAGCAGTTTTACCATTTCTATATACTGAATTTCAAATAGCAGTGCTTCTAAGGAAAAAGGGCCCAGTCTGAAGGAGCTATTGTTCGACTTGTAATTGTATCAATTCAATTTTTTTTTGTGATTCGATCCTCTTTTATAGTAGTTAAATGAATGCATAAGTGTGTTGATGATTTCATGTCAATTGCAAGAGATAGATATTCCCTGAAGCATTAGATGATTGTTGTTCCAATTCCTATTACTGAGATTTGATGCGTGACAGTTCCTCATAAGTTCACATTTGTTGTTCCCTTTATTTAGTTTACATTTGTTGTTCCTTTCACTTAGTTTACATTTGATGTTCCTTTCACTTAGTTTACATTTTTTGTTCCTTTCTGTTAGAATATAGTTGTTGTTCCTTTCAGCAGAAATACAAATGTTGTCTCTTTTCAATTATATTGCAGTCTCTATTTCTTTCTATAGATAGAGTAATTCACCTTTTTCTTTTCAGCAATTTGATTCATAATAATAGTCATTTATGCAAGTCTTTATCTAGATTCAATTACTTCTCTTAAAATGAATTCAATAGATTAATTAGCTCCCTTCCATTGCACAACTTTAGATTTCAATTCCTAGAATCTTTAATGAATGTTTGAGGAACTTGATTGTTGATAAACTCATATTTTCTTTCACTACACGATTTTAGCCTCTACAAGCTATCTGCATAGACTTTTCTGATATTCTTTGAGATAAAATACGAATCCTCGGGTTGATAAATTAATGTTAAACTAAGGTTGTTTTTAGACATCTTTAGAGCCCAACACCCTTCAATTTCACATCGAAATATTTTAAGAGTCCATGAGGATGGAAACACATCCGTCAAATGCTTTCAAGGTGGTAAGATATTGGGTAAGTTTAGGAGAACCAAGGGCTCTCTAACAAGGAAAAGACATGACACAGGTGGAGGCTCCTTCATCCCAAATAGTGCGATGGATGTTCTTGCCACCAACCAAAATTTTAATTTGAAATGATAAATAATGGGAGAGCCTCTCCTTAAAATAATCTAGATTAAACGTAATCAAATTTGATTCCTTCGGATCGATACCTCCAATGGCTGGCAACAGGGTTCTATGTTGACTTGGACAGTGTTTTATAACTTTGAGGGATAACATAGCACAAGGTGCATGCGCCAAATATTCAACAATGTTGTAGTTTTGGACAATGCGAGAATTTGTATTAAATTTCACTTTTTGAATTGCGCTCTTGGGTGGGCACAACACTGCGTCAGAAAGTGGCTTCTCAATCTGAAGAGGATTGGAAGATATAGGAGGAATGGATGTGGAGGGTTGATCGATATCCTTTCCATTATCTTAATCACCTGGAGGAGTGTCATAGGTATTTTCTCGAGTCATTACATTAACAGCCTTAAACATGTACACCTCAGAGGCACTCATGGAAGCATCCTTGTGGTGGGAATGACCTACATTTCCCCCTTGCAGAGGGGAAAGATTTTGTGCAACTAGATATTGCTATTGAACCGGTTGGGAAGTACCCTTCATAAATTTAGTGACAACCTCACGATGAGGACAATATTATGTGTAGTGGTCTTCCTCACAGATCATGCAAGGAAACTTAGCCTTCTTATTCAGTTTAGTATAAAAAATCTGTGTAGTATCCTGTTGGTCAGAAGATTTCTTAGATTTACCATTTTTTTTCTTCTTACTTTATGGATTCTTAGATGAAGTGGAATGGACTGCATTCACCTTAGAGGTTTGAGTAGGATCAAAATTTTTTGTGGTGCTTGAAAGGGAAACTGGGTCTAGAGTAGGTCTTATCGAATCGTTCAACAGATGAGGAGCATGAGGGATCAAATCACAAAGTGTGCTAGACTGGGAATATACCAAGTCCAAATATTGTGCACAATTGATAGCCTGCTCCTCAATAACAACATTTCCCATAGCAACATCATGGGAAATGGGAAGAAAGAGAAACTTTGTAAACCAATCAGCGAGGAGTTGGTCTGGAATTAGAGATTTAATAAACCATCTCCATTGCCTCCACTTATGAATATGATCATATATGTGGGTGGAACAGGATTGTCGAAGTTAGTTCAAAAATTTTTTACTGGTATCATACCGTATAGGAAACTGAAAATGCATCAGGAAAGCCATGGAAAGAGAATTAAAGTTGACAAAGGAGTTACGCAGAAGCACAATATACCATTTCATTGTTGCACCTGTAAGTGTTCTTTGAAAGTGTATCAGATGAATGGAATCGTCCATTAAAGAGTTGGAAGAACACCATAAACAGAAAGTGATACATGATTGTTAGGAGCTTCCCCGGGTTTTCCATCGAATTTCGGGATGTTAGATGATAATTTGGGAGGGATGGCGGGTGAAAACGGGGCATGTAGAATGGGATTGTTTGTCAAACACGACAAATCTTGAAGATATAATGTATCCAAGAATGGAATTTTTTGTTTGGCATGTGGATACTAGTGGTAACACAAGTATGACCAAATCCAGGTTGCGATAAGATAGAAAAACTAGATGGTCCTCCTATGTATGGTGGTTTCCCGGGCTTCCCACCCATGTAAGGTGGTTGTCTTGATTGTCCACCCATGCACTGTGATGGACCTCCTACATACTGATATTGACCTGATGGTCGGGTAGGGGCGGTTGGTCAGATGGTTGATTCCCGAGCCCAAAACGATCCAAGTAGAAATCCTTCGCATGTTCGACAAGATCCTTGGGGAGAGCACAAATGAACCCCCATGTACGGTGATTGAAGGGACTGTTGTGTTTGAATTATGGGTTTTATGGTTTGATAGGGAAAATTTCCTTGCAGAGGAATTCCCCCCGGATTAGGTTGACCCCATAAAGGACTATCAACTCCTGGAAATGGTTTTTCAGGATACAGGCCAGTGTTAGTAGGTATATAAGGAATTGCAGGAGTGNCTCCCCAAGGATCTTGGGGAGAGCACAAATGAACCCCCATGTACGGTGATTGAAGGGACTGTTGTGTTTGAATTATGGGTTTTATGGTTTGATAGGGAAAATTTCCTTGCATAGGAATTCCCCCCGGATTAGGTTGACCCCATAAAGGACTATCAACTCCTGGAAATGGTTTTTCAGGATACAGGCCAGTGTTAGTAGGTATATAAGGAATTGCAGGAGTGGCTTTCCCCATGGATTTTTTGTGTTGCAACCACATAGGTTTCGCCCTAGTGAAAATTTTCCCTTCTATTGAAGATTTCCCTCCAACTGAAGGTTGGCCTCCCATTGAAGATTGACCTCCAATGTAGGGTACACTCATCTGCGATGGTTGAGATGGAGGATAAGCATATTGTGTAACTGTGGTTGTGTGAACGACTTGGTTGTTGGCCATTTGACCGATGGAACGACCGCCGGATAGATGTGCCTTCAAATTTAAGTTTGGCGAGCATGAAGGGAAACAAGATCGCTTGGCAATATTTTCAATTTTAGAGAGTCTGAAAAGGGCTTAAAGAAGACTCCAGGGGGGTACTTTTCTCAAGTAATCCAGACGAGATCAAAAATAATAAACACAGTCTTGTTGGATGTTGCTTTCAAATTTTAAATCGAGCTTGAAAGACAACAAAGCGTGCTCATGAGGGAGTCCTATAGGGTAGAATCTACACAAACACTAGAAACATATAAAGGGGAAGCCTGAAATAATGCCAAATTAGGATGGTGATTATCATATTTCAATTGGTCGATAGTGACAATGCTTCCATTATGAGGGAAATGCATCACTCGGAAGAGTGTAGACACCACAACATTCATAGCATATACATAATCATGCTCGAGAATCATATTGAAATCTAACGGGCCTTGCACCACTATAAAATCAACAAGGAAAATAGTCCCACCTAATGAGATAGGAAACTGAGGAAGAACCCCCAAATATTCACTAGGATGTATGTCAAAATCCAACAGCTCATGTGATGCAGACACAAGCTCGGGAGAACCAAAAGCTTTCCAAACCAAGGAGGATAAAATACATGCGGAGGCTCCTTCATCTATAATACATCGGTAAATGTTATTTGAATTAACTTCAACCCTTATTCGAAAAGGTGCATAAGAAGGAAGGCAAGGCTCAACAAGGTCATTCCAATCAAAGGAAACCATCCTGGGGCTTGGAGGGGGTGTGCTCGAAGTGAGAGGAATGCCCCCTTGTTCTGAAAGTATTAAACTAGAAATGCTAAAAACATAGTTGGTAGACACATCACTCCCCAATAGGAGAGTGGGATCAGCCAAAGATTGCATCAGCATGACCACTTTGGTAGACTCGACACTCTCCATGAGAAGAGTGGGATCAACCGAAGAGTGCATCAGTATGACCACTTCATCAACCACTGGCTGAATAGGTTGTGAGACAACATGGTCTGAAGGTGCATCACCCCCTAAAAAAGGAGTGAGATCGGTCGAAGATTGCATCGACACAACCACTTCCTCAAACATTGACTGAATAGACTATGAAGAAAACTCATAAGACTCAGAATCAGAAGAGCTTGCAGACAGGGACCACAATATTCGTGCCTCTGGAAAGCCAAGGCACAGATGAGTAAGGTGATCTCCCTTACAAAAATTACAAGTAAACTTAGGCTTATGTACTATCCCTCTAAGTTTATCAACAGAATTAATGCCCCAACATGACTAGTAGTAGTTGGTTTCACATCTTGAACATGACTTTCAGAGGTTTGTGATTGGTCGATAACATGACTCGCAAAGGCTACAGATCAATTGCCAGTATGACTAGCAGTGACTGGACGTTTTCCACCAGCATGACTTGTAGAGGATGGGTGTTGGTATTCAACATGACTTGCAGAGGTTGACGACCTATCACCAACATGACTCGCAGAGGTTGGTGATAAATTTCCAACATGACTAGCAGAGATTGGTTGTTTTCCCCCAGCATGACTTGCAGAGGCTGGGTGTTAGTCTTCAACATGACTTGCAGAGGTTGACGACGTATCTCCAACATGACTCGTAGAGGTAGGTGATAACTTTCCAACATGACTAGCAGAGGTTGGTTGTTTCTTCTTCCTATTCTTCCTCTTTCTATTTCGTTTAGACTTTTGATTACTAGTATCTATACTTTCACCAAAGAAGGTAGAAGTAGGAGGATAAGACTTTGTTGATGAAGGAACATCAACATGATGCCGATGACATAAGGTGCTTAACTAAGAAGCTTCAAGAGAATTTGGGACATTTGGAATGGCACCCAACCAAACTGGTAGTCCCACATTCAACCTAGGAATGTACAAAGTGGCCATCAAAGGGACACCAACATTTCTGAAAAAAATAAAATCACAAGAATCTCGTTTTGAAGGGGTTTCTTGGTTGGTATGTTTGGGAACTCTAGCCATGAATATATTATGCACAGGTTCTCCCCTTGCAGGATCATTCAAGTCCATAAAAATCTCACACACTAGCTCTAGAGAACCAGTGTTATAAAAAACAACACCTATAAAGAGGTGGCTCCACGTTTCCAAGCAGAAGAACGAAGATTCCTCACGACTGGTGGAGTGGGTGGTCTACCACCTTAGGTCATAAACACAAAGAAATGACTGACTAACTCACTATGGAAAACTAGGGAGCATAGAGCACACAATAAAAGTTTCCTAAAGATAAATCAAGCAATCGACTAACTAGTGGGAAGGACAGTTACGCCAATCGACACTAGAGAAATTAACTAGTGTAAGTAAAAATCAAACACGAAAGCACCCTTTGGGTATACTCTGTGAAGCGTTATCTGATGTGCACCCTAGGTATCATGGTATACCCCCACAGTCACCTGTGTAAGTCTGTAAAATATAGGAAACTAAGTTGTCAGCTCACAGTCAGTCACTAGGAGGGTACAGTCGACAATTGAGCAGATCGTAATGAGCAGGATAACAAGTATGAATCCCTTCAAGGGTGCCAAAATAAATTGGTCCAGAAGAAAACTGAGGATCTTGAATGGATTCGAGGTCCACAAAGCTCTGTAGGTAAATGCAATCGGTATTATTCCTGAGAAATACCCTCAATATACAATCCCCACTACGTTTATTCCAACTTTGGAGGGGTTATCTCCTCTTCCTTTCCTCACGTGACCTCGTGTTTATCCCATGTGTTAGAGGGGGGTCCCGGCTAACTCTTACGACGTTGGGCTTAAGACACACCCTATCTCAGACTCCAATGTTTGTTTTAAAGTGGCCGTGAAGAGTTTCCTCTTCACACCTAATTCAAGGCCCTAAAACTCTAAACTAGTTGGTGAACCCTACAAACATAAAGTCTAATAAATTTCAAGTTAAGCATTTGATTTTAAATCTTGATTTACACAAAAGGTGTGGTAGTGCAACTGATGTTGTTTCAGACTCTTGCAAAAAATGAAACTTATAAGAACACTGGAAAAGAAGGATTCTCTTTCTTATTTTTATTTTGAAATGCTTTCAAGATGAGAAGAAAAAACAACATTGTGCTAATTTATTTTTCTTTTTCAAATAACAATTCAAAGAAAATGCAAAGAAAGAAAGAGACCTAAAAAACTAGTTTTTTTTTATATATTTTCTTCCAATCAAAGCATAACTAACAAAAGATTCTAAAAGAAACTGATGAATACACGATTCATGGCCCCCCCAACGATGAATGCAACTCCTTTTTCTTAAAAAATCAAGCTAAAAAAGCTTGAAAACACAGAGAGAGAAAACAAAAGAAAACTAAGGAACAAGTTAACCGAAACTTTAACCTAAGCTATGTCCAAAGACAGAGACTCTAACAGGTTCAAGAAAATATCGAGAAGTCCAAACTTCTATCAGGAAAGAGACAAACTCTCTATTTGTTAAAAAACACTTTCAAGACACACAAACATGGTTTTTTGCATCAGCATCTTGCGTATGTACACATGCTATCTATTGTGCAGAGTGTGTATGTACACGGGCTGACCCAAAATGGAGCATGTACACCTCTGAGACTTTTGAAAAATAAAAAGACAAGGCGGACTAACAGGGCAGGGAAAGTTGGTATGCACATTGCAGTTGACCAGAAACCCTTAAAACACTCAGTAAACTTGACTAAAACTCAAAAGGAAAATCAAGAATCCATACCCAAAAAACCTCCCTAAAAACCCTAGAGAGACTCCCCAGTGGAGTCGCCAATTCTGCTAGCAGGAAAATCCTCCTATAACTATACTAGGGTTTAGGATATAGATAGAAAAAATAACCTCCTAAAAGTCAATCTAGTTTCTACACTACCCCAAACATACCAAAATGGATGAACATAAAGCAGTAGAAGAGACGATCGGTAACTGTACCTTTTATCCAACATTTGGTGATGATCTCCTCAAGCTTTGTAGCTCCCAAGGATGCAAGTCTCCTCCCAAAGCTAACCTGCATCAAAAACTAGGAAAACAAGGCTACAAACATTCTATTTCTATTCATAAATTAGGGTTAGATATCAAATGTTATGTATAAATCAAAGAAAATACATAAAACATCATCATTTGGGACAGGGAAAAGAGATTATTTTATTCATTAAACAAAGACTGAAACTTACAATCCTTGTCGGCCACCATTCTGGGAACCTATTCCAGGCTCCTCTTTACAATGATCCAAGTGTGCCTTCAATAAGCCTCTTCTCACAATCTACTAATATCCTCAATGAAAGGGAATGGATTGAATGGAAGAAAAGGGGTTGAAGAGGGAATGTTGAGGCAATAACTCACAAATGGTTGCAAATGCTTGGGCAAGGAAGGGAAGTGAAATTGGATAGAGTTTCACTATTCTAATGCTTGGTTGTGAAATGAGACCCCAACACCTCCTTTTATATGATGAAAGGATGGTTATTCGGTTGGGGGATGGTCTACAGCAGGTGAATTGGTTGGGAAACCTCCAATAGTCCGTAAATTCCACCGAATTCCTTACATCTTTTTTAATTTTTTGCAACTTTTGGAGGTATATGCAGGTTTTTTAGTGTGCATCAAGCATATGTACATGGAAAGTAGTTGTTCAAGGTGCATGCATTCTCTAAAAATTGGTTTTTTAAGTAGAGCTCCTCAACAGTGATTTGGAAAATTATGCATGTAAGAAGGCCAATGCCATGTATGCATGAGTAGGGCATTTTAGGGATATAACAGTAAGGCACTTCGTGTGTGCATGTGTGGAAATAGTGAAGCAGGGAGATGTATTCGCAAGTTCTTGAGTCGGGGATACCTGGGTCATTGATGTTTCTGGTAAAGAAGAAGCACCAACAATGTCAACTATAGGATTTGTGAAAAAAGAGAAATTCCCAAGTCCTTCAGGAAAACCAAAATATGATGGGTTCATGCAAAAATATTGTGCAGTGGTTGAATCGGGAAGTAAAAAGTAAGAAGAATAGGCATCAATAAATCTCATCTATGGTGGATCAGTGAGTGGTTGGCTGAGTGGATTAGTAAAAAGAGGATTCGCGTAAGATGCAAGTATTTCTACGAAGGTTGAAATCGATTCTTCAATGTTTTAGCCACTTCTAGGAGCTACACTCCTGGTCTCAAAAGTATGATCTTGGATCATTCCTTCGTAAGAAACTTTGGGTTGAGGTTCCTGAACTTTAGGATCCATATCTTATATACTATGAGATCCTCGATCCGAAGGCCAACTATGAAAGTCAAAGAAACACACTCCTAAGAAAACTAAAAGAAAGCAACCAAGCAATAGTATATTTAAGGATCTTCTAAAGACGAGATGTCAAGTCACCAACGAAGAAATGAGAAACAGTTACCACGACCTCCACGTAACAACCCTTCTCGGTGAAAGAAACCCTCGCTTTCACAGGATCACCCTCCAAGGGTACTAAGAGTGTGATACGATGTATGCCTCATGTACCATGGGAATCCCCCCACAGTAATATTCATAGATACCTAGGAAAGGCCACTAATTTTACCAACTCAAAGTCATCCTCTGAGCGGGTATAGTCGAAAATTGAGACCGAACGTATTGGCGAGATATCAAAGTCCAAAATTATTCCATAGGACTGAGGACAAGTGGACAAATAGGCTCCAGAGGACCTTGAACAGATTCGGAGTTCACAAAGTACCGAGACCAAATGAGTTAGTAACACTTGAGGAAGGACCCCCAGTATACACTCTTTTTTCTATGATTGGTCAAACTTTTGAGGGGTAATCTCCACTGCTCTTCCGCATGTGACCTTGTGTTTATCCTCTGTGTGAGAGGGGGTTCCCGGATATTCTTATATGAAAGTTGGATTTGTTCACTCTTTAGTGCTTCTATAGTTTGTTTAGTAGTCTTGGACAATTTACTCACTTTTCCTAGTCCAAAGACCCGAATCTTGTGCTATTGTTGGTATGTTAAAATAAAAAGTGTTCTAGTTGATTTTATTAGCATGTGGTTTATTTTAATGGCTTTTGCTTAGTAGGTTCACGGAGATGAAACAAATGATGTGTAAGAGACTCAACTCCAATAAAATGAAAAAGAATGGGATGCAGTTTGTTCTTTTTGATTAATTCTATGTATGGGAAGGAGAAGAGTTATATTCTTCTTAACACAAGAAAGAACTCAAAAACTATGCAACTTTCAATTTTGGGGATCAAGATGATGCCAAACTACTAAGAAAATGTTTCCAAAAACCAAAATGCAAATGCAAAACTAGATCTTTTTACAAACGTCTACCAAAACAAATTTCCTAAAGAATGCAAAACAATTCTTTGTTTGATTATGTATGCAAGGAGATATGCAAAATTTGTCACTTCTTAACTTTCAAATGAAATGAAAGAGATCTATGTTTGACACAAATAAATATGAGGAAAAAAATCAATCAAACAAAGCGCACTAAAAAATGATGAGAAATGAAAGAAACAAAGTGTGAGATAACTTGTTCAATCAAGAACTCAAAGATGCAAAAGAGAAAGAAGACAAGCACTAGTGAAAATCCTCAAAAAATGAGCAGAAAGAAACAATATTTAAGGATGGGTTGCGGAAAACAAGAGAGTCCTAATCATCCATAAAATCTAGACGTTTCAATGAAGAAAAAAAGGCTTAATACCAAGCAACATTTGCAAACCCTTGTTGATGAATACTTCTAAAAAATCAAGCAATCTAAAATCTTTGCGAGACGAATATTGGAGAACTGAAAGGCAGGATGAACCAAGGGATCTTGTTAACCCAAGGGGATCACAACTAGGAGAGAATTGAAAAATCAAGGAAGGAAAAGAAATGAGTGACAAGTGTCAAATTCTCAAGCCAAACAAAGTCAAAGACAATCTAGGAGACTCTAGGATAAAATCCTCTCAAAAGTAGATTGAGAAAAGCAGGGCAGAAACAAGCAAAACCACCTAAAAGGTGAGACTGGCGCCCCTATTACCGAAAGGACAGAGTGCCATGGCACCCTCTAGTAGGATTAGGTGGAGCACCAGTTAGCTAATGGCACCCCTTAGAAAGCTTAAGAGGAGCGACATTCAAGATAATGATGCCCTGGTGTGAACTACAAGGGAGTGCTAGTTTCTAAAAAAGATAAAAAAAAAGATTTCACAAGATTAGACTCAACAGGGACTCAGTCAATGGCTTTGTAAAATATTAAATGAGGAATAAGGAAGGGGAAATAGATCAGAAACAAGCATCGAATAAGTAATATCTAATCACAAGAAATGATTCAAGACGAAACAAAGGAAAAACTAGTCAAAGTACTTCCTGAGTGGAGTCGCCATTTTTTTGTTGGAGAAATCTTACCCTGCGGATGGGATAAGCTCCCCTTTGGACCAAAACCCCTATCTTTGTTCCAAAGATAGAACTAAACATATGGTTGCTAACATCCCTATAGACCTAACTCAATCAATCGAGCAAGAGAGAAGAAGAATGTGGCGTACCTTGTTGCAATGTTTTTCCTCATTGCTCCAATCCTTGGGCTTGATCTCCAAGCTCCTCAATGCAATTCAAGTCCTGAAAATACCAACAAAGGAACTCTTCCCCCTACTCTATATGATTAGATAAATAATATCTATCTATGAAGACTGAAACGACAATAGACAAGAAAATGTAAAACACATGAACTTGAAGGGAATAGGCCAAGTTAATATTAATTGGAAAGTCAAAGAAGGAACTTACAAAGAATACTTGATGATGCAACAATATTCTCCAAGCTCTCCTCATATAGCCCTAGCATGAACCTTGAAATCAAAATGTTGATTCTTCTCCCAAGATCAAAGGTTTGATATCTGAATTCTTCCCCTTTTCACCTTGGAAATACCTTCAATATATAGGCTTGAGAGGCTTAACCATCATGTGCTAATGAGGGAAATGGTTGAGGATATGGATCCTTAATTTGGTATTATATCCTAAGATAGAGCCATAGTATAGGAGTCGAGCAAAACCAACCTCATCTTCTTGGAACTGGCCCTTATAAAGAGATGGGATTCTCCTTTATTTCCTCTAACCAAACGTGGCACTCCCCCTTAGTTAGAGACAGAGAACTAGTGTCCAAAAGTGGAACTCCCTTAACATGGAAAGGGGAGCACCGATGCCCCCTATACATGGGCAGGGGGGGCACCACCCTTCATAAATGCTCAAAAAATGGTCAATTTTCCAAGTAAAAGGCATGTTTTATGCCTTGAAATGATGGGTTTCTTCCTCCAACATGACTTAGGGATCATGGAAAATGTCTTTCATGGTGTCAATGGGTTGAGACACTTAACAAAATGCATGCGACACTTGGTAAGGTGCATATGACACTTGAGACAGTGCATGCGACAATTAACAAGGTGCATACATCACTTTGTGACACTTGCAACACTTGCGACACTTAGGGTGCGAAAATCAAGTGTGACATTTTGGCGTGTAACACATAGGACACAACTTGTACATGTCTAGCTAATGATACACCTCCAACAGGGAGTAGAATGATTCATATCAACTTGGGATTTTATGTCCTCTTTAAGGCCACTAATAAAACATTGCTTGAAAAATTAATCAATTATGACTATCAAGCTCTCAAAAGCATCAATACATTTTTTGATAGTTCATGTTTGACACAATTTGGTATGTTGTCCCACAAAATTGGTATCCTTTACAAATTTCTTTCAAAAATTGCAAATATGTAATGTATGTCAGAGATATTTTCTTAGGCAATTGTCACCACCACCAGTGTCCCCGAACTAGAGAGAGAATTCTAATATGAAATTTTAATTGATTATCCTACAATATGTAAGGAGTAGTGTTCCATTTGATCAACCCATCATGTTAGATTTTACCCATCAACCTTACTTAGATTGACCTTAGGTAAGAAATGAAACGTACTAGGGAACAATCAGAAAAAAGGGTTGTTGTGGATGGATCCACCACCAATGAATTTTCATCAGCAATGTGCTTACACTTTCTATGGTCCTCACTGGAGAAACCTTCTTGATCATCATGCCTTACCCTCTAGATGCTCAATGTTATCAATACAAAGTGATTGTCCATTATCGATAGTCATGTTGGTCTTAAGTTGGTCCACTTTCTTAGTAAGGTTTTTCACTACTTTCTTGATGTCTTCCCCGGTTGTCATATTTTGAGTGTGTCATGGGACCATGAGTGCCACTCGAAAAGGGTGTCAAAGGGTTATAGAAATTTGATCAGTGTCTTAAGAAGAGTCTTTTGATATAGGTCACAAACAATGGTACTATCAAGTCCATAGAAATAAAATTTTCTTGAGATTTATATTAAAATGATCAACACCGTGCAAGGAGTCTTTTGAGGTAGGTCTCCTGCAATAATGTTGGCTGGATCCAAACCCTTTTTAAAAACCTTTAGTGGGATTATTACTCCAGTCTCAATATTACCACAATGATAGAATTCACAAATTCTTGATATTCTAAGAAATTTTATTTATTGATTTTTCCAATTGCTCATTCTGTAGAGGGGTTAAGGTTTGCAAGGTCCTCAGAACAAATTAGTGTAAAGTGCTATATATTTTTTATATACTTGAGGGCTTCCAACAATAGTACGCAGGCAAATATTTCACAACATTAAATAAGGAGGAAAGGTCATACCCATAGCCACACTATTTGATTCCCTCGTACACAAGAGTGATCTACTCAAGTGTTGTTTTTGATGTATTATAGAACAAGACGACCGAGTGGCTTATGTAAATCTACTTTTAGGTTCTCTTAGGGGGCCTCCAATATACTTGAAGGTATGTGGAAGATTGAATCCATGGGTGGATTTTTTCTAATGTAATACTACTTAAAGGGGTGCCAACAAAGGTGTACAATGGTGTCCAACCACATGAGTTCACTTATGTTTCTCTATGTGTATGCTTCTCCAGTGACAATTTTACCTGTTGAATGATAGACCTTTGTGTTCAAAGATGCTAAAACATGTCTCTAGCCTATTTTTTCTAAAAATTGTGTGTTTTGGTACAAGAAAGTGCTCTAATATCACTGGTGGTGTACCTTGTTAGTTGGAACAAAATATGAAATAAAGATAGAAATATATCCGCCAAAAGAAAATAAAACAAAGCAAAAATATCAAAACAACAACAATAAACATTTATAATATTTTGAATAGGAAGTGATGTTTATTAACATCCTACTGAGAAGAGTTCCAATACAATATCAATTACTTCACTTTCTAAAGAAAAGCCAAAATATTGAAACAACAGTTCCAATACAATATGAATTACTTCACTTTCTAAAGCAAAGCCAAAATATTGAAACAACAACAAACATTTATTGGTATTTTCAATAAGAAGCAATGTTTATTTACCTCTTCATAAAACAAGGTTGTGTGGTAGCACAGTCCCTGCCAATGAGGTTAGAAAGAAAATTGTGGAAAACGGAGTCGAATTGTAAATGACGGAAGTGTTCGGTGAAAAATGTATATCACGGAAATGTTGTGTACAACATGTATATCACAGAACATGGGGAAAAAGTAAATGATGCTTGGCATGTAGAGCACCTTTTATTTTTTGAAAGTATATAACAAACTACAAATTTGTTGACAGTGGAAGAAACAATTTGGAAATTTAAATGCATTTTCCATATGGATTGGTGAAAGATAAAAATGTATGAAGACATAAATTTAAAAGGAGATAAGAAAATAGTTTTATTTGAAATATGTAAAAAAATAAAAGTTTGTTACATACTACTAGAAATTTTGAAATGTATATGATGGAAATGTTGTGTGCAACATGTATATCACAGAACATTGTGCATAAGTAAATGACGCTTGGCATTTAGAGCACCATTTATTTTGAAATATATAAGAAAATAAAAGTATGTTACATATAAAAATTTAAATGCATTTGTCAACATGGGGCATAAGTAAATGGCGCTTGGCATGTAGAGCACCATTTATTTTGAAATATATAAAAAAAAAAAAAATTCTGTTACATATAAAAATTTAAATGCATTTGTCATATAGACTGGTGAAAGATAAGAATGTATGAAGACATAAATTTAAAAGGAGATACGAAAACAATTTTATTTGAAGTATGTCAAAAAATAAAAGTTTGTTACATACTACTGGAAATTTTGAAATATACAAAAAAATTAAAGTCTGTTACATATTAATCGGAATTTCAATGTGTTTGTCATGTATACTAGGATTGGGGCTCCTGCAGACCATTAGAGGAATATGTACAAGAAACAGGACTGTAGAAAGAATATAGAGTGCAATACCTGCAAAAAAAATAAATTGAAAGGTATAAGTGTTTGCCTACACATCTCTATTTAAGAAAGTGGAATAACTGGGTTCATAAACAAAGCATGATGTGATCAGTAGACTTATAGTGAGGTTGCATATGATCCCTTTGGCTATTTTCTTGCGTTTTTCATTTCAATGATGTCGCCGACAGCTGCAGTTTCAATGATTTCGTCGACGGTTGCTGGAATCCTGGAAACTGCATGTTGACTTTCATCAGCGACTTGCTTCAATTGCCTTTCGAGCCATTCTTCAATCTAGCTTCTCATTGGGGTGACCTTGATCTCATTCCGGATTTTTATGTTGAAAAGATCATTTTCTAATTCCCAGAAGTCGATAGAAAGATTACACAGAGCCTAATGAATTTCCTCATTCTGTACTAAATATTTGACTAGCCAGTCGGCAATGTGAGCTTGATCAAAGTGAAGGATGTTGTAAAAATTTTCCAGAGACAAGGCCTTAAACATAGCAACCTGTTTATCAAACTCTTTCTTGGTTAAGGGCAAGGAGTTTGCGATTAAGTTAGGGTCTTGGAAGTCGTTGGTTTTTCTGGCTAAGTCTATTCTTGACAGCCTTGTGAATAATTTATATTTCTTTGATATGGCTTGTTCACATGACTGAACAATGAGATGCAGGTTCTTCACTTTTTTTTTCCAACATGAATTCAATTGACCAATCCAGTTTTTGGATGGAAGATCTTGTTCTCTTCTTTTGTTTCTGTCATATTGTTGACAATGGTTCCAAAAGGAAGGACCTCTTTTAAAAATAAATTTTCTTCATCTTTTAACTCTGCCTACAAATGTTCGAGAAAACTATGTGCCCTGGTTCCAAGGGAAGTGATGGTTTGTGATGTTTTCCACAGCTCGGTAACCAGTTCCATTCTTTTCTTGATATTATTCTCCACATATCCTCTACAAGATGCGAGTAGGGTGGAGGATTCTTTTACGTTGGCTATAGGGGTGGAAGGCATGGCTATTGCTAAAGGATTGACAAGCAATGGCATAGGAATGAAAGCCTCTTCCAATTCCTTGACCTGGTCCTTCAGTCTGGCATTATCGGTCTCGATGCCTCCAATGGAATCATGAAGTGCTTCTCCGCTCGCGGTGTGAAGTTGACAGATTTGGGACAACCACATGTTGGCAAGGGAAACCTCTGAACAGGATTTTCCTTTCTTATTTTTAACATCTTTTTTCTCAATTATCAATTTTTTGGACTGGCTATCAAAAACAGTTCTCTGGAACACAAAGGATTGATCTTCATCAAAATTTTCAGTAACGGATATGTCCATTGGATGGCTATGCTAGATGGCATCTTCGGGCTGACACGGAGCCCAGTACCAGAACGTTACTGGGTGGAATTCCCGGTTGACATTCTTGGACAGAGACATTTGTGGAAACCGACAGGGAATGCGCTATCGCAAAAACTAAATAGGAAGACATATAAAATTTCTTTTCCCTTTTGAAGCTCGAAAATTGGGAACAGATTTCATATGAAATTAACTTTCTCCAAACAAAAATGGCTTGTTCGTTGACTGTGAAATACAAAATATAAAGAGCCATCCAGGAAATAGTGGTTGTGGACTCCTGTCTCGTTATTCTTGTAAACAGCCAGGCAATTTTGTGAAATGGATTTCTAAATGAACTAACCTATAATGTTGTAATATCTTCGAGAACTAGAAGTGGGTTTTTTAATAAATGGGGCAAGAGGTCCAACCCGTTATTATGATTTTATATGAATTGTTTGCAATTTTATCCTCTGAACGTCAATGTTGGCTCTGACAATCTTAGCATCTAGCAGAAGACCTGAGGTGACAAAGAAACAAAAGAGCGGTCCCACAGTGGAGTAATTATTTTGTCTAAAATAAATTTATCGGCGCACCAAGAGACCAGGTCCTTACAGTCAAAAACCTCAAGGACACATCCTAGATGAGCAATCCCAGAGGTCCAAATTACTTAGTTCTCTGCGGCATAGGTTGAGTAATAAGAATATGCCCTGGACCACTGGAATTTCTGGTCCTCACGCCCAAAGATATTCACTATATCTCCACAGAACTATTGTCGAGTTGATGCCATAGGTTTATGAGAATGTTGGTTTGCTCCAGATGATGATTGAAATGAACAATTAGAGTCAATATGTAACTCTTCACTAAATCTTGGTTAAATGCTTATGAATGGGAAAGCTCCTTGAGCCTTTCACTGATTAATGAAAATCTATATGGGTGGTGCATGATGAACTGTTAGCAGTAAATCTTACTTATTTCATATTTAGAAATGCGAAGGTGGTGGGTACGGCGAAGAGAAATTAAGGATTGGAGGTTTAGTGAACGTTCCAAGGCCACGACGTGTGAACGACATTTCATGATTTTGAAATCAACACTCGGAAGGGATAATATAACCCCCCGCAAATCTTGGTTTAATGCACATTAATAGGAGATCTCCTCGAGCCTTTCGCCCATCAATGACAATCTATAATGTTCCTACATGATGACCTGTTAGAATTAAATGTTAGTAATTGCATATTTAGAAACAAGATATGTATATATATATAACTATTTTTATTTTTTATTATAGACAAGTGCGAAGGTGATGGAGACGGGGGAGAGCAAGGAAAGAATGGCAAGGTCTAAAAAGTAGTCGGATGAGATTCAAAAAAGGGTTACGGGGATACTCAAGAGAGGCGAGTGTTCCATGGTCAAATTTTATGTATTGGAATTTTTTACTGCAAAATGTGTAAAATGGAAGAGATCATGATGGGGCAGTTCAACGGCTAGTTTGTATATTTGCGGAATTCCATCAAAGTAGCTAAGTATGGAATAGGGAAATGGTCGAGCGGACTCATTCTCGAAAGCAAGGATTGAAGTTTTTGTGAAGGGATCAACCTAACGATGCACAAATGACATTCCATGATGTTTGAAATTAGTGCTTTCTAATTGCATGCCTAGAAATAAGATCTTATATATAGATGTAATTGCTAATTGCAAATGGGCAGGGGCACAGGAAACAACAACTAGGAACTGAATATTTCTTCAGCCCGCTAAACTGATGATCGTCCAAAGAAATTCGAAGAAATGGCGAAGTATGGAAAGAGGACATATGGGCTTCAAAATGGGGTGACAATAGTTCCACAGAAGACGTGAGGAATTGACAGTTAAATTGTATTTCTCGGAAGTTTTCAGTGCAAAATATATACCACAGAAGAGGGCATGATAGGTGGAGTGTAATACGAAAGAGGGTATGATCTAAGTCCAGTTGTAAATTTGTATATCGCGGAAGTGATGATACTGTTTGTAGGCCATGGAACAACAAAAGTCTAATCTAGAGCCCGCTTACCGGAAATTTGTTGTCGGAGAAGTGTCTGGGTATGGAATGGGGAAGTGGTCATTCGGTATCACGATAAAAGAGCACGAGTGCAAGTGTGAACCCGCAACTCTGTCGACTCGCGCAACGATACATTTTCGAAAAAACAAGTAAGTGACGAGAAAGATAAAGTTCAGGGAAAAGAGAAACGGAAATTTGGCCAAATATAGAAGATGGAAAACAAGGACCAATATATTCACATCTGTAACAGATATCCCATTTTACTGCCAAGATATATACTTGTAAAGAAGTGCGAAGTTGGCGGGCACATAAAACAGCAACCAGGAATACGATCCAAGAGTTTAATTGGTTCTTGGATATATGCTTTGTCTGTCAATTTGTATATCATGAAACTCCGAGGCATTTTATTAGCCAGCCAGCTCGCAAGTTTGACTATCGATTTGGATAGTGTGGAACTGTGGGTGTTGTTTGTAGGACACAGAACTATAGAGGAAATGCTTTTCCCTTTAATATAACATCTGTGGCGCAAATGTGGTATGGCATGTTTTAGCACTTTTCCATCCGTAAACAAAGGAAATCTTGAGCCTGCCATCCCTGGAGCCTGTGTGTCAATTTGTATATTGCAGAGCTCTGATTGTTGTTTGGAGGTCACAGAAAAGTAGAAGTGAGATGTTGAGTCATCCAGCACGCAAGTCCGCCCGTCAATTTGTATATCGTGGAACTCTGGGTGCTACTTGTAGTACACAGAACAATAGAGGGCCAATTTAACGAAAGGGGAAGCGCTCATTGGAAATGCATGAATCCTCCAAGCCACGCAGCAAGGCATTTTTGAAAAAAAAAGATTAAGTAACCAGGAAGAGAAACAACAGGGAATAAAAGAGTGGGAAAATAGAAAGGCGGAGGGCAGTTTTCGTAAGTGCGAATTGGTTTCAAAGAAGCCCCATTGTTGCAAAACCATCATTTTCTACTAATTGTCAGCAAATGCAGTGTTAAAGATTAGATTTTATTGCAACCTGTGCATGTAAGTATGTTCTTGATACATTCTTCCATGACTATAACATATTAACTTAACTATTAAACTTCATTTTCTACTAATTGCCAGCAAATGATTTGTTGAAGATTAGATTTTATTGGAACGTGTGGGTGTAACTATGTTCTTGATACATTCTTCTATGACTGTAACATATTAAATTAAGTATTAAAATTATTGCATTATGGGTTGTTAGCATTAAAACTTAATAACTACATGTCTAGAAACAAGAATGATGATTTTGTTGCAAGATTGTACATTGGTATTGCTATGTTTTATCTGCATTACAAATAGAATTGAACGTTGGTTTGAAACTGTGTGTAATCCATTTTTTGTTTGCATAAAAGGCTGGTGGATTGACACAGTACATTATCATATAATTGTTAGATGTTCCATCTTAGAAAAAATAACATAAGTAAACACAATATCGAAGAACTACGAGAGCACTGAACCATGCCAATGAGAACAGGCGTTAAATCCAGAAAAGAAGCAACAACAAAGACTCCAAGGAAAAAAAAATTAATAGCAAATCCATTTAAAAAAATAAGAAAAACATCGAGTATTGTACATCTATCCTTAGAAATTGGACCCAGTTCTTTGGGCCAAAACATTGAACGTATCTGCCACAAACATAGGCACGGGATCCGCAGTATGTAGGATCCTTGCAGTTTTCTCCTCGATGAATCATCCTGTGGTGAAATTCATAGTTTTCATAAGCTTTTCGTGAGGAAGAAGACGAAAAACGTTGCAGGGAAAATGGAATAGCCCTTAACTGAAAACGCCTCTGCATGGTCGAAAAAAATTCAGGGACACAGGTTGCACATGCAATTTCAGAGGCCCAAATTAGTTCATTCTGGGTGGAAGGAGATGACTAGTAGAAAAAGGCCTTGCAGCAGTGAGAGTTATAGACCTCATTCCCGAAGATATTAATTGTATATCTAGAGAACAGTACAGTAGTCCCGCAAGTGAATAACTTTTTGGCTTGAAATATATCTCTGGG
Organism: Picea mariana; assembly: GCA_032191745.1. Lineage (NCBI taxonomy): Eukaryota > Viridiplantae > Streptophyta > Pinopsida > Pinales > Pinaceae > Picea > Picea mariana. The sequence goes on from JASDQU010588823.1 coordinate 79,074, forward strand.
AGCATCAACATATCATTTCTTTATAGTGAAATTCTTCCACCCAGAACAGACTAATTTGGAACTCTAGAATTCCTACTTTTGCACTGCAAAGTGGCTATTGCGTTCAGCGTCGGTTTCTTTTCTGAAACTCCTTTTGGTGTTGTCAGGACCACCATCACTAAGATGAGAAGTTCCGCCCATTATGGTTCATTTCAATTTGGGCGGAGGAGTGGGAAGAGTCTCTACATTGTCATCATCCATTGACGTATCATCGTCCATCATATCATCTTCTTCTAGCTCGGAATCCATGACATCAACCTCTACGCTAGCCATGAATGCAACTGGGAAAGTTTTCTAAGCAGGCAGGGTTGCCTTGGAATTCGTTGGCTTGAAATATATCTCTCGGTGTACCAAGGGACCATCTCTTTTTTTACTCCTGGGCGGAGGGAGATGAGTAGTAAGAATATGCCTTGGAATAGTGGAACCTCTGGCCATTATGCCCGAATGTGTTTACTGTATCTCGACAAAACTGCTGCCATAAGTTAATGACAATTTCCATTTGCTCGAGACAATGTTTGAAATGAAAATCGGGGAGGGATGATATAACCCTTTGTAAATTATGGTTTAATGTGTATCAATGGAATATCTCCTCGAGCCTTTTGCTGATCAATGACAATCTCTAGGGTTCATGCGGAATGAGTTGTCACCATTACATCTCACTAATTGCATAATTAGAAAAAAGTGTGAAGGTCGCGGTGACGACGAAGAGAGATTAAGAATTAGAAATTTCTTAAAGGCACCAACCCGTCGACGCACAAAAACAGATTGCATCATGTTTGAAATGAATACTTGGAAAAGATAACATACTTCTACACAAATCTTAGTTTAATTCATACTAATGACAAATCTTCTCTGGACTTTCGGACATTAATGACAATATTAACGGTTCCTATAGGATGAACTACTAGCATTAAAGCTTAATTATTGCATATCTGGAAACAAGTACGAAGGCAACAGTGATGGCGAATTGCTACGAAGCATTGTACATTTTGTGCACCTGCCAACCCTCGAAATCGATTCTAAGAAATACCTAAGTATGGAAAGTGGTCAGGCGGGTTACAAAAGAAAAAAGGAAAAAGATATACCCAGGAGACGTGAAGGGTCGATGGTCATATTGCATCTCAGTGACAGATATCGACCATCAATTTGTATGTCACGGAATTTTGGTTGTTGTTTGTGTGTAGGGGAATAATGGAAGTGCAATGGCGAGAGGGCAATTTGGATATTGCTGAACTTCGGGTTCTGTTTATAAAATCATGAGACATTGGGAAAAAGGACCAAGTAAACAGAAAGCGAAAGCATACGAGATGAAGGGGGGTTTGTTTTTTAATTTGTAAATCGTGGAAGTCTGGGTGCTAGTTGCATGCGGCAAAACAATGGAAACGCAATGTTAAACCCACCTATGCAAGAACCCGCAATTCAAAAAGAGAAAGCAGAGAGAAAAGAGAAACTAGAAATTTTCCAAAAAATGAGTAATACACACTAAATATGTACTATAAAGTATGAACATGAGATGTTATAGAGCATGTACGGATCCGGCATTCCATTTTTAGCCACTTTTTGGATCGCGGGTTCTCAGACTGGCGGTCTCTAAATTGGGCATCCATTGTTCCGTGGCCTACAAATAGCATCCAGAATTCCGTGATATACAAATTGGCCAGCGGACCTACGGGCTAGCTCGGTCAACATTGCACTCCTTTTGTTTTGTGTCATACAAACAGTACTCAGAGTTCCGTGATATACAAATTGACAGACGAACTCTAGGGTTGGCGGCCTCGAGAGTGCGATTGTTTACGGATGTTAATCCCTATTAACTATTTAACATTATCTAAAAACATTATTTTGAATACTAAATTATTAATATTAAATATTGATATTGTATAATTTAATTAGACAAGGAGGTTTGTACAATATGAAACGTGGAAGTCGTCGGTCGGTCGGGCTGGTGATATAAAAGTAAGTGAAATCTGAATACGTGAATCCGCCAATTTCCTTACCAAGAAATTTTCCGAAAAAAACGAGTAATACATAAAATCTACTTTTAGAAAGGACGAACATGAGATTTTATAGAGCATGTACTGTTCCCACATTCCATACTTAAGCCAATCTTTGGATCACGAGTTCTCGGGCTGGCGGGCTCAAAACTGGGCCTCTATTGTTCCGTGAGCTACAAATAACACCCAAGAGTTTTGTGTTATACAAATTGACAGACGAACTTGCGGCCTGGCTCGCTCAACATTGCATTTCTATTGTTTCATGTCGTTCAAATAGCACTCGGAGTTCCACCATATACATATTCACAGATGGACTCCAGGGCTAGCGGGCTCAACCTTGCGATTGTTTACGGATGGTGATTCCTATCAACTATCTAACACTACCTAAAAACATTATTTTCAATACTAAAGTATTAATATTAAATATTGATATTGTACAATTTAAATACATAAAATTATAAAAGGATGTGAAATATCTTATTTCAAAGAAAAAACCCGCGTATTCAAAAACTTGTGTTCCAAAAATTTTGTATAATATGAAACGGACAAGAGGTCGATCGGGCTACTGAAATAAAAATGGGTGGAAATATGAACACGTGTATCCGTCAAGTTTCGCACCTAGAAAATTTCGCAAGAAACAAGTTATACATACCAAATATGTACTTTTATAAAGTATGGGCATGAGATTTTATAAAGCATGTACGCAACCCTCATTCCATACTTAGCCACTTTTTGGATCGCATGTTCTCGGGCTGGCAGGCTCAAAATTGGACCTTTGTTGTTCCATGCAATACAAATAGCATCCATAGTTCTACGATATACAAATTGACAAGTGGAGTTGCTGACTCTTTGAATTTTAAGGGCCTCGTGTTGATGTAATAGCACAATTAGACTTGGGACAATTTATATTCGTTTCTTACAATATCAAACGAAGAAGCGGTCGGTTGGGTTGGTGATATAAAAGTAATTGAAATCTGAAGTCGTGAATACACAAACTTCTGCAGCTAGAAGTTTTCTGAAAAACGAGTAATACATACTAAGTACGTACTCTTATAAGGTATGGACATGAGGTTTTTATAGAGCTTGCACGAATCTCGCATTTCATACTTGGCCACTTTTTTGATCGCAGGTTCTCGGTCTGGCGGGCTCAAAACTGGGCCTTTATTGGTCTGTATCCTACAAATAGCACCTAACGTCCTGCGATATACAAATTGACAGGCAAACTTGTGGACTGGATCGCTCAACATTGCAGTTCTATTGTTCTGTGTCTTCTAAACAACATTCGGAGGAAACGAGTAATACATACTAAAGATGTACTTCTAAATACTATGGACATGAGATTTTATAGAGCATGTACGGATCCCTCATTCCATACTTAGCTACTATTTGGATCACAAGTTCTGGGGCTGGAGGTTCAAAATTGGACCTCTATTGTTCCGTGCCCAACAAATAACACCCACATTTCCGCGATATACAAATTGACAAGCGGACTTGCGAGCTATTTGAATTTTAAGGGCCTCATGTTGATGTGATATCACAATTGGACTTGGGCCAGTTTCTATTCATTTATTACAATATCAAACGGGGAAGCGCTCAATCGGGCTAGTGATATAAAAGTAAGTGAAATATTAAGTCATGAATCCGCCAACTTCCGCACCTAGAAGTTTTCTGAAAAATGAGTAATACATACTATGTATGTACTCTTATAAAGTATGGACATGGAATTTTTATAGATCATGTACAGATCCCGCATTCCATACTTGGCTACTTTTTGGATCGCAGGTTCTCGGGCTGAAAATTGGGCCTCTATTATTCTGCGCCCTACAAATAGCACCCACAATTCCGTGATATACAAATTGACAAGCGGACTTGTGGGCTGGCTGGCTCAACATTGCACTTCTATTGTTCTGTGTCCTCCAAACAGTGCTCGGAGTTCCGCGATATACAAATTGACAGATGGACTCCAGGGATGACGGGTTCAAGATTGTCATTGTTTACGGATGGTAATCCCTATCAACTATCTAACATGATCTACAAACATTATTTTCAATACTAAATTATTAATATTAAATATTGATATTGCATAATTTAATTAGACAATAAAGTTTGTACAATTTGGTCGGGCTAGTGATATTAAAGTAAGTGGAAATCTGAACACGTGCATCTGCCAACTTCCACACCTAGAAATTTTTTGACAAACGAGCAATATATAATAAACATGTACTTTTATAAAGTATGGACATGAGATTTTATAGAGCATGTACAGATCCTTCATTCCATACTTAGCCACTTTTTGGATCGTAGGTTCTTGGTTTAGCGAGCTCAAAATTGAGCCTCTATTGTTCCATGTCCTACAAATAGCATCCAGACTTCCGCAATATGCAAATTGATAGGTGGACTTGCGGGCTCTCTGGATCAACATTGCACTTCTACTGTCCCGTGTCCTCCAAACAGCACTCGAAGTTCCGTGACATACAAATTGACAAAAGGACTCTAGGACTGGAGGGCTCAAGATTGCGATTGTTTATGAATGGCCATCCTATCTAACATTATCTAAAAACATTATTTTCAAATACTAAATTATTAATATTAAATATTGATATTATACAATTGAATTACATAAAATTATCAAAGGATGTTAATCGTTTATTTAAAAAAAAAATGAAGGAAACAAAAGAAAGTTTTTTTAAATTCTATCACTGCAAGCATAACAAGGACCAATTTGAATTTTAAGGGTCTCTTGTTGATATGAAAACACAATTTCACTTCGCACGGTATATATTTGTTGATTTCAAATTATTCCAGGAGATTAATTTTACCAAGTTCACCGATTAAGCAAAAATGCTAAAACAACGACCAATTTGAATTTAAAGGGCCTCTTGTTGATATGCTAGCACAATTCAACTTCGCACAGTATATATTTGTTGATTTCAAATTATTCCAGGAGATTAATTTTACCAAGTTCATCGATCAAGGAAAACTGCTAAAACAAGCCACATACTACATTTGTGTCACAGCGCCATAGAAATTATCAGGCGGATTTGCGGGCTAGCTGGCTAAAAAATCCAGTTCTATTGTTCTGTGTCCTCCAAACAAAAATCAGAGTTCCGCGAAATACAAATTGACAGACGAATCACACAACCAAGAACCATCTAAACTTCAAACAGGCCACAAGCAAGTTCCCACAAGGTTCCATAAAGCAGGACACATCAACCTTTTCACCAAACAATTTGATATACGAAGAAAAGACGTTGCTGCATTTGTTTTCTCTTGCATATGGTATATGTTCCCAGTAGAAAATAACTGGGGCCATGGGATATATGGGGTTTTTTGCCATGCTTCCCATTTTTTGAACCGAACAATCTTACGTGAATGCAATCCCAACTAGCCGAGTCCGACGAACATTCATCTGGATGTTGAAGAAATATTACAGAGACACATGAGGTATTTTCGTTTCCTGGCAAAGTTTGATATTTTCTTTTCCCTTCTTTAGCCGATATGCAAAATTGCATTTTCCTCATTTAAGGTGAATTTGTTGTGTATCCGAAGGTCCCGCAGCATGTAGACACTATTTGCCTTTTTCTGTAGATATGTTTCATACAACAACTCTGCCAACTTAGGAAGCACATTTTGTAACAGAGGTTGCCTAACCATATAATGCACAGTTGTGTTTCCCACGGTTTGGATGACATCATTGACACAATGTCCATATATATATGGACATTTTTCACCACATCGTAGACAAACAATCATATCATCACTTATCAAAGTGGAGGCAGGAGTAGGAGAGTTGCATTTTGCACATATAGGTTCAAAGGAGGTTAAGTACACATTGGCTACAACTAAAACACCTTCAACCTGGGAATGCGAGCATAGGAATTAATACATTGGACAATATAATACACAATTGCACGCCCCCCTCCCCTTAAAAAAATAAAAAATAAATAAAGCAGGCTGCAAAAATTTGTTGAAGGCTATTTCTATAAGCAAAGTGAGGATGATTTTGTGGATGTATACGCACAACAGTTGTAGAGCTAGCTAGTTTCTTCAGATCCTGTAGTATATCTGCTCCCAACTCTATTACAAACATTGCTTGGGTTGTCTGAAAGATCCTTTCTCTAACATCCATTTTCCTTGTTATATTTTTAAGAGCATATGTGGAATCTTCCCTTGATGCAATTGTTGCTCCATTGACGAAAACAAATTTGAATAAATATCAAACAATTGCAGTTGCAGCATGGAACAGTGCAATATTTGTGTAACTTACCTGAGATACATGCACATGCAAAAGTAAAGGACAAAATTGAATATGAAAAGCGATAGCATTGCCTTGTCGTTGTCCGACTCTCCATCCTTTATATGGAGAATGTGTTGCGAGCCAAGTTTTCTCGCCAGTGTGACAGTTGCGCCAATCGTTCCAATTGGGTAAATATCAGTTCTCTGTGCAAGCTGGTTGATAGTCAAGTCTGGGATGAAATGATATTTTGAACAAATAGAGGAATTTTTTTCCACAATGCTTGTTTCGTTGAGCGAAATAATTCGATCACAATTACCACGGTCATATACTGTTTTGGGCAATATATTAAAATTTTTAATGGATATCCCATTACTTGACAATATCTTTTCTGCATGTTTCTGGACAAGTTGTGGAGGAATAGTCAGTGTCACTGTCATCATGGCCTCATTGTCTGTCATGTCAGCACGCATAATGCATCTAGTTTTGTTTGCCTTGTCCAAGTAGGTGTTATATGTTGGTTGTGGAGCCTGATTATCTTCCTGATTCAGCGGTCCTTGCTTTCAGCTGTGTTTATACCCCATGAAGTATTTGCACCCCAGAAGTATGTACACTCTTCCACGCGGGGGAGTGCAGAGGGGGGGTACCCCCTCTGNGGGACTGCAGAGGGGGGGGGTCTGGGGGCAAGCAGGCCCCCGAAGCAAAAAATTGCCTTGTAAAAGTATATTGTAATTTCATTGTAAATCTGGACCGTTCATTATAAGGTCGCAGATCTAACAGTAGAGATTATGTTAGGGTTTTTTGCCCTAGAAGGCAACCCTCTTTTATGAGGGAAATGTATTACGGCTATTGATGAGGGTGAATATTGTATTATGAGAGAGGAGACTGTGAGAGAGAGAAGAGGAAGTTACAGCGGGTTTTGTTGTAGGTTGTATCCCTTCATTTGCTGGATAATAATATAGGAAGGACCTGGCAATTTCTCTGGTGGACGTAGCCCACACTGGGTGAACCACGTAAATCTGTGTCTCTCTTGTATTGTGTGTCTTCTATGTTTTGTTTCTGCATTTGTTTTATTTTATT
>JASDQU010588823.1:101742-115755 GCA_032191745.1 Picea mariana
TTATGTCAACTTGGTGTCGCCCTTGGACATTGAACTTGTTTCAATCCCATAGTTCAAAATTGTTGTAAGAGCACCCACAGTCCGAATTGTTGTAAGAGCACCCACAGTTCGAAACTTATATATCAGTTTTATATATTTGCATGGACAGTCATCTCCAGGTCAGTTATTAACTGATGTGTTATCATTTACTTGAAATACTTATATATATGACCAATCCCTGTTGTTGTTGTCATATTATGATGTGTTGAAATATTTAAATAAATGTTGTGAGAAAGAAATCGTTTGCTATCATTTCCAAGTCTCTTTTATTATTGTTATTTGTGGAAATTTTATCTTTGCAAAGGATATCTCATATTGCATCTATAGTGGTTGTGGGGAAATTGTTTGACAACATACCTCAGAGACAAAACTTAAACAAACTCAGAAATTTTTGGTGGGAATTTCGAGAAATTCAAAGAAGGGAATTTTACTTACCATTACTCTTTATTTCTTATATCCTCCACCTTTACTCATTTTCTTACCATTACTCTTTATTTCTTCTATCCTCCACCTTTACTCATTTTCCTACCATTACTACCCCACACACCATTCGTATGATCACTATATAATCCCATAACTATTCACAATATACCCATTTCGACCTCACAAAATCTAGAAACATACGGTTCTACAAAGTAAGTGTTCTCCCATGTTGAACTATGTAAGGCAGCTAAAGAGGTAGTGGGGAGGCCTAGAGGGCCCATAGTGATAATAGTGGAGGCCATTCAATGTAAGTTGGACTAGGTCCACTATATTACTAAATAAGACCCACTATGGTAGTTAGATATAATAAATGTAAGATGACTTCTTAGAAGGTTCTACTTCTAGAAGATTCCTCCTCTATAATGTTCTTAGGTGATGGTAACACTATATAAAGGGGTTCAAGCAATGTAATGGGATATGAAGATAAATATTGTATTGTGATTTGTAGCTCAATAGGAGGATGCCCCCTCGAAGAGGTAAGTGAACAGGAGATGATCCCTTCCATAATAGGATCCATTGTATGGTGTTTCTCTACCTCAAGGGTTTGGTAATAATAAAGTGTGGTTTCTTCTATCTTTCTTTGTGGATCTATTTTGTATTCAGTATTTGTGGTGATTATATTTGTAGATCTATTCAGGTTCTTAACTAACTATGATCAAAATTTTGTAAAAAACAAATATAATTCACTACTCGAGAGTATGTAGAAATAAAGTAGGCACCAGAGTTTAGGGTTTCACTGCTAAAACAAGAGTATAGAAATAGAGCTAGGGGGACAGAGTATATAGAGAACAGGGTACACTAAAAGAAGGGTTTCATAAAAAATGGTCATGAGATTCGAACCTACTAGGGTCGAATTAGTGGAAACTCATCCAGAATGTAATGAAATTCTCAAAAGAACAGGTTGGATGGATTTCTTTGATGAATTAAAAGGGAATAATATGGAAATAACAAGGTTGTTTTCTCAAACCTTTGATGGAGAACAAGATTAGGTAGGTAATCTAACACTCCACATTTTTGAAATTTTTTTATTTCAAATCATAGGACTACCCGAAATAGGTGAAAAATGGTTTAAGAATAAAGCAATGGAGTTGAAATCATGGACACCATTCCTTCTAAGGAATACGAGAAAAATGAACTAGGTTGTAGGGGTTCCAAGGATATGGTTGAAATATCCTTGAAAAATTGTGTTTTTCTTATCCAAAAATACATTACCTGGAAAGGTCGATTTAGCCTCATTTTCCATTACCACGTAATACTTTCGCTACATATGAAGGATAAAAATCCCTTGAATGCGCCTTATTACCTATTGATAATCTTGACAAAGATATCCAAGGAAATCCTAAAATAAACTAAAAATATAGAAAGGTCCTTATATCATCATGGAGTGGTCAAAATGATAGTTAAACATGAACATATGAAGAAAGGAGTGGAATGGTCATAATTCTTAGCAGCAAGTGAATTTAAAAATACAAAAGATGTTAYAGGATATGTTGTAGAAAATAWATYAGAGAATGTSGTTGARGTACAAGAAGTTTATGAAATCTCAAGACAGAAAATTGGGAAGAATAAAYGAAGAAAAAKAAGCATGAAAAKAAATGAAGTTGAAAAATCTTCTTTTCAACCAAAAATGACAAGGGCTATGTCCAAGAGACTTGAAAAAAACAAGCAACAAGATCGAGGATTTGTTAATATTGCAAAAAGACCCAGAACTAGATACTCTAACCCAAAATCAAAATTGACCCCTTGATGAAATTCAATAGGATTTTATGACTCTCTAGAAAGCAAAGAAATGGAAGCAAGAGAACATTCTTCATCAAATAGATTTCCTCCAATAGTTGTTGACAAAAATAAGGAAATTTCCCCAATTCTGAATCAAATAGAATAAAATATACCTATAGATACATCTTTTATGAAAAGAGAATCTTCTAGACCCGTGGAGGAACAAGTAACACTCTCCACCCTGATCTCAAAATCACAATTGAAAATAGAAAGAAACAAGTCAAGGAATTGAAGAGTGAAGTTAAGGAATTGCAAATTATGGAAAGTACATCAAAACTGAAAATGAACTCCTAAAGAAGAATAGTGCCAAAATGATGAATGAAAATGACCAATTGAAGGAGGAGCTTAGGAAATTGGAGGAAAATGAAAAATTCATTCAAGAAAAGGCTCAAGCAATAGGCAAACTTCCAAAAGGTATAAACTGAGGAAAACTGTGAAATCCCAAACTCAGGAATTGGAGGTAAAAGATTCAATAAAAAAACAAAGGAAAATTAATTAAATTCCACATTAAATGTGGATGTATTACCCAAAACAGTTGGAATAGTCTGAAAGAGAAAAACAATTTTGTCAAAATTGCATGAGGTTATGCAAAGGTTTCATCTTGGGGGAATGTTAGTACTCTATTTATTCATCCAAAAAATCATCTAAACCTATCCCTTTTTACCCTATTTTCACTCTTTTTGATATATTTATCATCCAATTTGGCCTAAATAAAGATATACAAAGGCATATAAGGTAATTTATTATTTTATCTTTAATTTTCAAGAATTAGTAAGTTAAAATACTCAAAACATGTTTTTTTATCAATATTTACATAAATAAATGTGTTTTTGTAATTCTTCATTCGTTTAGATGATTGTAGATCGATCTGAATAAAATGGGCACTTGGATCATGATCTATGTCTTCGTACTATGGTGCATTTCCCCTTGGATGTGAGAAAAATAGTTAAGAAATCAAAAATAAAATGACTCAATCTCATAGCGACTCACCTATATTTAGAAGTTAGATTGTTATGACATTACTTTGTGAGAGGAATTATAGCCTAGCTGTTGCATTTTGCTTTGTATAAATAAATCAAAGATGAAACTTTGAGGGGGCGATTCAAAAAAAAAACTCTGAACTGAATGTTGTAACAATATTCATTATCAATACAAGTGATTTGACTTTGTCCATTTTGTAGTTTTTTTTTTACTGTGCCGAGCCTAGAGGCCCCTTTCTCTGGTTCATGTTACATTTGTAAATCTTTGTACATACCTTTGATTTTCTGCAACTTTTTATTTGGTAATATTCTTAAGATTTAAAATCAGATTTCATTTGTTTTATTTACATTTTTATTTTCATTTTTCATTTGATTTAATTAATGAATGCTTGTTAAATATTTTTTCCATTCCTGAATCTTCACAAGTCCACATGTATTGTTGCAAGAGCCATTACACGTTGAGAAAATACAATCTTGTAACATGATTTTCTATCAATGAAACTATGATAACTTCATATTAAATGAATTAGAATTTAGCTTAGAATATTTTCATTTGAATGTGTAATAGGTATTCTTTTCAATCCTTAAATTTCACATGTTAGCATAGTATTGTTTTGATTTTCGATCAATGAAACTGTGATAATCTTAGATTGAAATAATTAGTTATTGTTTAGAATCTTGGAGTTTTAAGTATAGTTAGCTTGCATTTTTTCTTTGATAACCAGTTAAGAGATTTTATTAATATTTGATTAGCTTGTTTTTTTTTCATGGAACTTTCATGTGAATCCCATAATTTAATTATTGATAAAATTGTAATTTTATATTGTTTAAATTAGTTTTTAAAATATAAATTTATTTAATATTTTGTTGGAAATTTTTGGACATTTAAAATATGCAATCTTAATTATTAAAATCTGTTGAAATAATGCTTACAATAGAATTGGTTTGGGTTTGATTTGAATTAGTTGGAAATTCTTAAGAGGTTTTCTCAATCCTTCTCTATATTTACAATAAGTTAAATCTAAATCTAACTATATAATTATATAGTAATTGTACAAAAATGTAATAAAATACTCATATTTTTTTATGCTATAACTACTCTCAATTTCCAATTAAATCTGCAATTCTAAATATCTTTCTATATTTCTAACTAATTATCTTTCTAAATTTCTAATTAATTTTTAATTTTTAAACCAGAATAAAAAAACTAATTAACTAAGTTTTAAACAAAAGTTAAAAACGTCAAACGTTTAGAATACGTTGTATTCAGGCCTGGAATTTGACGTTCCACAGGACGTTTTTTTTGTTTTTAAACGTATTTGACACGTGGATACAAAATCCACACGTCAAAATTTACAGGTATAAAAATCCCCAACCCGTCAGTTTAACGTTCCACTTCATAGTGTACCCGTCATAAATTATAGGTGCTTAGTTTACTATAGTGTGTCACCTACCTAGGCCTCACACTGAAGAGTCACCTACCTAGGCCTCACACTGAAGAGGGGTTGGGTAAAGGTTTGTTGGAGGATTAAATTTAACAATAAACAAAATTTAATTAGTTTCAGACTTCCAATCCTTGAAATTTAATCAGTGCATACTCCTAGTTCACATAAAGTGTTAATAGTTAATTGAATATCCATTCACTGACCTACTCAAATTTACATATAATAACACAAGACAATTTGACACTCATGAATTTGGGGTAAAACGTAAAATGATGAGCATGAAAAACAAATGACCGTCATCAAAATTTCACTTGACAAATATATAAATTTGAAATTCCAGCCCTAACTTGTATTGAGTGGAGTTGTATCTTCACGTGACGGTCGACCAAGAAAATAGAAATGACGGAATTGATGGCAATGTTCCCTAAAGTCAGTGCTGTCGTACCTCTTCCTGTGATAGTTGGCGTAAAATTAATGATAAAGTCTGACAACACGACACATCACATCACAGTTTAAGTGCGGAGGGTTCAATTTGGAATATGATATCACATTATAGAAAAAGCTTTAAAACAAAACATCACATCACAGGTAAAGTGGCAAGGGTTATGATATTGCATCATCGAAAAAGCTTTAAAGTCACGATCTTCATCTGAAAAAGTTTTAAAGTCATGATCGATCATGTGAAGTGAAAGGATGAAATTTGATGAGTAAATTTTTTAGTAAAATATTTTTTTTGTTTATATAATTATTAATTTGTTTTGTGAAAATTGATAAAGTATTATACAAGTTGAAATCATCAAATTTAATAAGTTTTTTAAATTAAAAATTCCAAAAAAAAAATATATTTTTTTGATCTATGAAAATCTACTATCAAAATTTTAAAGAAAATCCACGACCAAAAATGTAAAACCCCTATATATGGGAAAAGTTGTAAACATTTAGTATCATTAAAAACACATGTATAATCATAATTGTTAATATAAACTAGTCATCAAATTAAAATTTAAAATTAACCGATCATTAATTGTACTCATTTGATAATAAGAAAATATTTTATTTATTAAAAGATAATTAAAATAATAATATAAATATTTTTTTTAAGGTTTTGTTAAAAGATAGTAATAAGATCTCTATTTTTTTATATCATGAAAACAAGTATAAATCTAATTCAAAATAATCATTATTAATTGTTATTTATGTTAAATTTTAAATTTGGTGAAAAAAGTTAAGTGAGATGAAATCATTGTTATATTCCATTGTCAAAGACTAATAAGAGATTATTTTATTTATGTGAAGATAATTAAAATAATAACCTAACATTTTATTTAAAAAAGATAGTGACATGAACACTTTATTTAAAAACGATATATGGAACATTAAGATTTGAGTAACATTAAGTGGATTCATGGTTTAAGTAAGGCTATTTCAAAAGATTTATTTATGAATCTAAGTGGATATATTATCATATATTGCACTGAATCTAAACCAAGTGGATCCATGGGTTTAAGTTGAGTCAAGTATTTCAAAAGATATTTATTGTAGTCATGTTATTACGTTGAGTCAATTATTCCAAAAGATATTCGATGCCATGTTATCCTACACTGTAACATTTGAGTAGAACCATAGATTAGATTTGGATCTATTGATACAACATATTTTTTTTACAGAGTTAAAGATTTGTAATATCAAAAGGTAAATTCACCAACATTTTTAGGAATATGTTCTTAGTGATGTATTCTCTTTAGAGAAATATTGGCCCATTTTAGTAGGCATCTCACTTTCATGAGTGTTGGAACCCTCATTTCCTTAGTAAACCTTACTTTGTTGGATTAAGGGAGTTGTTTTTTTTTGTTCTGATTGTCGATTAAATATGCGTTGGCTATGTTCAATTTGGATTCCAAATTCACTTTTCATGAACAGTTATAATCAATGCGATCTAGTGGTTGTTAGTTTGACCCATTTCTAACTTATTTATAGATGGTCATTTGGATTGGTCCATCACTGGGTGAGATCATGAAGATAATTCACGCTCTTATGGGGCGTGCTTGTTGTGCTTCAATGAAACTATGTCTTTAGACATCACCAATGCTCTTGAGGAATCTGTGTTCTCTTCTGCTCCTTTTTACCTAACCCAACATGGTATTAGAGCTATCATCTTCATGATCGAGGGTTCTACAGAGAGAGAAAGAAACGACGAGTCAATTCCAACCTTGATTGGTTACCAATTGTGTTTTCACATTCGATGCCTTAATTTATTGATGGAGATCGGTTGCTTGCCTTTGAGGCCCAATCTCTAACTAATGTGCATGAAGAATGGGTTAGTTTCTTGCCATGATCTAACCTCATCAAAATATCATTGGTGTGTGATCGACTTATGTGTAATAGACCAATCGACCAATGTGTGATATATTTGTCGAAGTATCGACTAGAAGTGGATTGGTTGGATTTTACTCGATGCACTTAAGGCTTAGACCGAGTTTCCTTAGATAGTCGACTAAGTTGGGTCGACTAGTGGATCGACTAACTCGATTGGAGTCAACTCATGCCTTTATTGTAGCTCTCTTCTCTTTGTCGACTCGACTGAACATGTCTCTTGCAACTGTGTTTCAACTAAACCCTTGTTGTTTGACAATTTCATGGTTCCCCTCAACTTCAAGGTTGTTTGCTTGCCCAACTCAATTGACATTTTACTCGACTTCACTTGGCTCTTTGAAGTCGAATGGAGATACGCCTGGCCTATGTAGTTGACTTGTTGTTTTATTGTCAACTGGAGGTGGGTCTGATCAACATATAATAGGATATTTAGGAACTTGGGAGTTATTTAAGATCAACTTGGTCTAATGTGTCATTAAATAAAAGTGTGTTTTTTAGTGTGTTTCTTTAGTATGCATTTGTATGTATTTTTAGTTAGGTAATCCAACGGTCATGATATGTTCCCGACATAGAGTGATCCCATGGTTCATATTCTCCTTGATCTGAACGGGTACATTGATCCATGGCTTAATACCTTATTGGTCCATGATCTCTATTTAAAGAGCATGGAGGTTCATTTTCCATTGATTGATTGTGAGAAAATATCTTGTAAATCTCTCTATAATATTTTCTTTTTGATTAATAAATTGCTCCAAGTGGCCACGTTGGGTGGGGTCGTGGATGTTTCCCCATAGGATTTTTACCACACCAAAACATCAGTGTGTTAATCTTTGATCTGGTTGTGTGAGTGGTTATTGAAGGTGTTCGTCCTCTATTGGAATACCTGTGTTTTCGAACATGGTATATGATTCGGATTTATGAGTGAAACGTAATGAAACACAAATCTATAACATTAACACAAAGATACAGTGAACAATGAAAAATATATAGTGAAACTTAACTTCTATTCAATAAAGAAATATGTTGAAACTGTAAAATGTAGAATAAAACAATCTTGCTTGAATGGTGGTAGCTAATCTTTGAGAAGAGATGTAGTGGCTACACACATTCGCCTGAGCACATTACAATGAGGCTTCCATGCCTTTTTATCATCAAGAAGTAATCATAAAACCCTAGACATCCAAAAACCTAACCCTAGGAGACGAAGCACCAAAAGTCATGTGGGCCCCGATGGGGTAAGTTGGTACATCAACATCTAGGGATCGTAACTTTTGCATACAATCTTCGTTTTAGGCGCACAATAGCCCGTTGGAAAGGTTTATCAGAGGAATACATGTGTTTCCATCACACTCTGACTTTCTCTACAATGGGACTGTGGCGAGCCCAAAAAACGTTGTTTAGGGCCTCAAAACAGTTCTGAAAGTTTAGGACCCAAAAATCTATAAACAAAACCGCCAAGATGAAAATTGTATGTGAGTTAGTTGGAAGAGGTGGGTGGCCAAAAATTTACACCTGGATTAATCCTCCCCCCTTAGGAAGAAATGGTCTCCATTGCGTTGAGTTCCCCTATCAAATGAGGAAATTTCTATTGAATTTGGCCGCGAGTGAGCCACTATCCTTGGTGTAGGAGTTGCCTCGCTTTGACAACACGATAAAGTTGAATCTTATGATGTGAGTTCCCGACTTGTGTTTCCATGATATGATAAATGGATTCTTGTTCCATGTAGTCATGGTTAAGCTTTGTTGGTGTCAATTGTTCTGTTATCTCTGAGGTGTCCAATAATGGTGGAAAGTATGGGCAAAGGAGATCCACATTAAACATTGGGTGTAAGCCAAGGAAGGGGGGAATGTTGAGCTTAAAAGAATTGTCACCCACATCATTGGTGATGGTGTAAGGTCCATAGCGGAGTGGAAAAATATTCTGATGGGGTTATGTAAGGAATTCTTTCTGCAAATGCAACCAAAATTTATCTCCCACTTGAAACTTGTGTGGCACCCAATTTTGATCATGACGTTTCTTGTACTTAGCATTAGACTTTTGCAAAATATCTTGAGCCTATTGGAGGATGTGCTAGATTTGTTCAATGAACCGGGTGACTTTGTCGGCTTTGGTTTGAGCATGGGACAATTATGCCAGTGTGGATGCAAGGGGTAGTGCAACATCCATGGGACCCAATGGTTGAAATCCCAACCCCACCTGAAAGGGGTTGTGGTCAATTGAGCTATGTATGGATCTGTTGTAACTGTATTGAACATCGGGAATACTCTCATCCCATCTGCGCAGGTGCTCAGAATTGTAGATCTACGAGATATGCATGATCATATTGTTGACAACCTTGGTTTGACCATCTGTATGGCGGTGGAAGGCAGTGGATTTGGTGAGCTTGGTGTTCAATCGTGACCAGAGGATCAACCAGAAAGTGTTGAGGAACAATTTGTCTCGATCTGAGATGATGGTTTGTGGTATCCCAAAATGTACCCACACTCATTCAAAGAAGATCATGGAGGTGGCCTTAGTTATGATGCTCTTCTTGCAGGTGGCCATAATCTCCATCTTGGAAAATCGATCAACAACCACAAAAACACAGTCATTTCCCTGCTTGGTTGAAGGAAGGTCTAACATGTAGTCCATCATTATGGATTCCCAGGGCCTGTCGGGAGTGGGCAGAGGGGCATACATGCCTTATTTTTTAATGTTCCTTTTGGCAATGATGCAGGATGTGTAGTACATGATATACTTGCTGACATCATGTTGAAGTTTCAACCAATAGAAATTTTGTTGCAACATTGCCACTATATTTTCTACATTGAAGTGTCCTGCCACCCGACTATAGTGAGCTTCCCAAATCATCTTCGCTCGCTCTCTTGATGGGATGCAAAGATGTCCCAAATTGAACAACAACTTGTCCTGAAGATGGAAATGAGTCAAAACTATGTTTGTGCCCAACATATGGTAGATAATGGAAAAATCAATATCTCTCTCGTAAAGTTGGGGCATCCTAAGGTCTCATGTCCACATGAGTGTAGCACTATGGTTAGTGCCGCAACTGGAGGTCGACTGAGGCAGTCAGGGACGTGGTTGGTGCTCCCTGTCTTATACTTAATGTTGAGATGGAATTGCTGCAACTATGTGGACCACTTATGATGGTGATCATTCTGTAATTTTCCTTATGTTTGCATGAACTGTAGAGGCTTATGAACAATGTGGATGATTGTCTCCTTCTTGAGAATGCAATGCATCCACTAGCGACAAGCTTGTACAATGGAGTACATTTATTTTTCATAAGTGGGGTACTTACGGACCATATCTAATAATGTCTCACTATGATAGGCCATGGGATGTGCATGTTGAGTGATAATTGCACCCACAACATAGTCTGAAGCATATGTCTGTATCTCAAAAGTTTGTTGGAGGTTGAGTAATGAGAACACCGACAATGAGCACAAGCTTTGCTTCAAATAATCAAATGTTTTATGTTGCGACTGGCCCCACATGAAATTTTCCTTGCCACCACCCCTATTTACTTCGCTAAGGGCCCATGCAATGTGGGAGAATCCCAACATGAACCTGCGATAGAAATTGGCAAGGCCTAAGAAGCTCTGAATCTCATTGAGTGTGGTCGGGGCTAGCCAGTCACGAATGGTTGGGATCTTGGCTGGATAGACATGCACCCCATGATCATGAACAATGTAGCCTAGGTATTGGACCTTGTTCATGTCGAAGGAGCATTTTTCCAAATTATCATATAGGTTGTGTTTCCGCAGAGTGTGCAAAACCTGTTGAATATGTTGCAAGTGTTCCTCCCAACTCTTACTGAAGATGAGGATGTCATCCAAATGCACCTCCAAAAAATAATTGGTGAAAGGCTGCAAGATATCATTCATAATACTCTTGAAAGTTTTTGGGGAATTCATTAAGCCAAAGGGCATGACCAACCATTCAAAACGACCTTCATTGGACTTGAAGGCAGACTTCCATACATTTGTCTTCTCTATTTAGACCTGGTGGTAGCCGAACTCCATATCAATCTTACTGAAGTATTTTCCCCCCTTAATTTGGTCCAGGAGATCGTCAATTCATGGAATTTGATACCAGTTCCTGACTCTGATTTTATTTAAGGCCTCATAATAAATGCAGAGTCGTCAGGTCCTGTCTTTCTTTTGCACATGCATGATTGGGCTTCCACAGGGTGATGAGCTTGGTCGGATGTGTTGTTATGGGATAAATTGGTAGGTGTGGACACTAACAGATCCCCCTAGATCCACCTAAATCTAGAACAAAATAGGGCAGGACACGACTCTTTCCCTAAGTTGTAGTCATTGAATCTACTAATAAGAAGGAATGAGTGACATACCTTTATATCGCTTCCTTAGGTCTCTGTTGTTCCCGCTTCGTTTCAGTGCTCTTGTGAAGTCAGGTCCAAGACAACACAAACCAACCAAAGTGAAGATAGAAAAGTGTATCCGATGTCAACCTATGCATATGATCAAGGATTTATGCTATGAAATAAGAGTGATTTTATGGGAAAGGGACATGCCGTTGTATTATATTAAATGAAAGTAGAAGATACAACCTGATCGTCTTGATGTTGAAAGCTTCCTTTCAGTGACCCTTGGTTCCAACACACACACTTGCTCTGCACTTGCATGAAGAAGATCCAATACCTCTTGATAGACCAAATAGAGTCTTCAAGCTTATGTCCAAGCAAGGCTCTTCACACAATTTTTTCACCAATTCTTCATTCAATCTTGCTTAACCTTTTCCATGAGAAACCTTTCAATATATAGAAGAAGGAGGGATGGTTACATGAATGAGGATGATCCCACCAAATCTGATAAGTCAGTAGGATGCCAACCATGCGAATGCCAACTCATTTTCTAGAAGATCCCCTTCTAGAACCTTCATGACTCCTTCTCCTTTCCAAGCTTAAAAACAGGTTCGCACCCTATCTATGGAGCAAACTACGAGCAGTTCGCACCCTAAGTGTGGGTGGCCTACGAGAATGAGGGATTCTCGCACCCTGTAACATAGACAGCCTGCGAACTCATCTTAAAAATGTGTTTTTTGGAAGAAGACAACATTCATCTTTCTCAGGAAAAAATCCCTTGTGGGAGCCTGAACACATCACTCATAGAGACATCACCAGAGTGACCAAAATCATGTGTAACATGTGCCCATTTTTCAAAAGCTCTTGGACATGGCCCTTGATTTTCTTATTTTTTCACAGAGAGCAGTGATAGACTAGCCCATTGGGTAGAGATGTGTCGAGGGTCAGATTGATTGAATGCTCGACCTGACAGTGTAGAGGTACACTAGTGGGTGAATAGAATATGTCTTTGTATTTTTCCACGACCTTATCCACTTGCTTATGCTATGTGGAGAGACCTGTCATGGAGGCCATGGATGTGGCTGCAAGATTTCGCTCACTTTGAGTGTGAATCATGAAGAAGAAAAACTTCATGTTCTGAAATATGACCTTCCTTCACTGCTTGGCAGAGATCAAGGAAATGGCAGTAGGTGGGACTACCTCGAGTATCCTATACAATTTCATGTCCAGAGTAATAATAACACTACGAGGCCTATACTCATATACATCATGACGTTTCCATAAATAAGGTTGGCCCAAAAGAACATAACAAACTTCAAGGGGGGAGAAATCACACAATCCCTCATCTTTGAAGGGTTTCATGTCATAAGGAAGGTGACACTATTGGCTGACGCAGAGATCACTCCCTTGGCGGAGCCATCTTATGGTGTACGACTATGGGTGTGGTGTTGTCAGCAGATCCAACCGCTTTACGACCTCTGCTGAGATGAGGTTCTCCTGGCTACTGCTATCAATGATGAAGTGCAGTGGAGTACCCTTGTTATACTCCATTTTGTCACACCTAGCTAAGTGTCACATTTCACTTTGTTAAGTGTTGTATTGCTGACATCTCACCTTAAGTTTCATGGTTGCAATGGAATAATTTCATGGCATAAGTGTCACACTTTCCTAAGTATTCCAACCTTTTTACCATGCAAAAATCACATGTCATGATCCCTTGTGAAGTTGGAGGAAGAAAACCATCATTTGACAGTCGAAATCTCACTTTCCCCCTTGTTTTTATAGATCTTTTTTACCATGGTCGCCCCCTTCCCCACTCTGGGGGAGTGACCATCCCCTTGACACAGTGTTAGGGGGCATCCTAATCGCTCTGTACACCTCTCTGGGGGAGCGACCATGCAAATTTGGTCAAATCTCATGAATCTAGGGGCATCTTTCGAGGAATTTCTGGATAGTTCTTGGTTTGTTATCCTAATTTCATCAAGATATGATTCAAGCCTCTTTAAATCCTATCTTGGGAGCAAGAATAACCATGAATATAACTCATCCTTTACCAAGATCCATTTTTTCCTCAACCAAGTCCCTAATTTATCCTAAGTGGTTGGGCTCCTATGAATCTATATAACCAATCCATTTCAGAGTGTGGGGGGATGGAAGAAAAGCATACCAAACTTATGATATTGTTAAGGAGTGCCAAAAATTTGATTTTTTTGAAGAATATTGAGTTGGATTCATGTTCAAGGGATGAAGAAAGGAGCTTGAAGGATTGCAACAACATCATCATGTTGTAAGCTTCATGTTTTCATTAAGATAAGAACTTGGCCTATTTCTCTTAAACTCTCTCATTCATTTCTTGTCTATTTGATAATCTTGTCTAAGTTATCAATAGGTAGGGTTGCTATTACTTAATCATGGATAGTAGTAGGAGAAGATTTATTTGTTCTTGTAGATTGATTGTGCAAGGATAGTTGTTTAGATTAGAGCTCTAACTGGGTAGTTCATAAGGCACAATACTTGCTAAGGTTTTTCAAATGGGGTAGCAAGCTAAGTGGGCTTGATTGTGAGGAAAACTCCACAGTTAAGCGC
>JASDQU010588825.1:15626-26715 GCA_032191745.1 Picea mariana
TATATTGCAAATGTTGTATTTAAATTTATCATATGATAATATCATAGACAATATTTGACATATATTGTTCGGTTAGTATTGCACGCGGGGTTGGTGTGTTGGGAAATTATTGGCGGGAGTGGGGAGTGTATTGGGAAATTATTAGTGGGATTGGGGAGTACACAATGTAGAATTCACCTCAATAGAGGTAATTTGATGGGGGAATGGGGAGTACCAGTGGTTTTGGGGGCATAATTTAGAGTGGGGAGTACACCATCCAGCACAAACAATTCTATGGGGGAGTGGGGAGTACCAGTGATTTTGGGGGCATAATTTAGATTGGGGAGTACAACATCCATGACGGACAATTCAGGGGAGTGGGGTTCTTTCATTGGTTGTTGGGAGACGATTCGAACAAGTGGGGAGTGGGGATTGGGGTTGCTTCACTGTGGGAGATAATTTGGGGGACTGGGGAGGGAATTATTTATGCAATGCACCTCTACAAATAGAATGAGGGTTTGTTAATTGGGATTTTATGTCATGAATTGGAGCCGGAGCTTACCAGAGAGGGATTGTTTGTCAATTGTATGGCATGAATTCAAGTTGGAGCCAACCAGAGAGGGTTTTTCTATCAAATTGATGACATGAATTCGAGTCGGAGCCAACCAGAGAGGGTTTTTCTATCAATTTGATGGAATGAGGTGTTTGGGGTTTTAATTGATATAAGTATAGAAGCTACTTCCATGCATGGATGATAAAGATTGTTTGGAGAGGACTTGCAGTATTCTAAAAAGGTAGGCAAGGAATTCATAGTTTGTTAGGTCGTCTACAATGAATTTAAAGTTGGTGAGGCCCTCTGCAGTGAAGTAGGATTTGGGGACACCCTCTGCAACAAATTTAGAGGTAATTCGAAACCCTGTGAAAACTTTAAATTATCTTGACTGCAACACAATGGAACCAATAAAAATAGTTGTATAATCCTTTGTGTGCAGTATGAATTTCTTCGAGTCTATAACTTTATTCTAAAAATTGTCAGTGAGCTTAGCTTGACCCTCATGGGATGATTTGTCTCTATATTTGATGTGGAGCATCCATGCATTTTGTATCTCTCTTTCCATGTCATTCCATATCTCTCTTTGGCCACATCTGTCATTTTTGGGCCAATTTGTTCTATGATTTTAGGGAATTGGTGTTAGTTTCCCTGTTTTCAGCTAGTTCTCAAAGATAGTAGCGATATATTTGATGGAGATGACAATGTGATCCAGGTGCTACAAAACAAAGGGATATTTTTCTGAGTTTTGGGGGTGTTGGATAGGGGATAAACTGGGATTGTGTTCATGAACCAGGGGGGGTATTTTTAGTATGTTTTGTATTTCGTGGCATTCACTTGTTTGAATAATAAAGAGCGTTGTTTCGCCTAATCATGGACAGTGTGGTTATTTTGAGACTGTGTCTTAGTGTAATGTGGCTTGTTCATTTTTCCATTCTAACCTTGTGAGTGAGAGTAGAATTCCCCTATAGCTGAGTGACTGCATCAATATTGTTCAATATTACCACTGGGGACCCTTTAATTTCTACCCTCATCCCTGCCATAGTCAAGATTGGTGAAAAATTGCTAAAAGTATGGATTCCTCCAGTTGCATTAGCATTGTTAATATATCTGCAAGTGTTCATATTATAATGTCTAGGTCTAGTCAGTGTCTTAAATACCTTTGTTCCTAAGGGAGGGTATTTTTTTGTGGCCGAGGGAGGGACAAATTACCATGTAAGGATTTGTACCCTTGCATAATTTGTATATTCCTTTGAAGAACTAGAAGCAATTAAAGCCAAATTGGAAGCAACATCTAAGCCACCATCTCTCCCTGTATCCCTTCTGTCTCGATAGCCTCTATAGGAGATACATGCATATAAATTAGAAGCATTTCAAGTTTATTAAGATAGGCATGCATCCAGGTATAACAATCAGTACCCTTATTTTCTTCCCCTCAAATTGTTACATAAGGCATAAGGTATGAAAAGTCAAGCTATATTAACCATTATCCTAGGTTAGGCTTCCCTTCTTTCTCTTTGGCCTTACCTCTATAATGAGGAGTCTACCCTCTCTCTAGAATTTCACAATTATGTGGGTGCAATTCATGCCATTGACTAAAACATTTCAAGTTTAAAATATATATATGAACTGCAAATCCTTGAGACCTTTTTTATTTAAAATTATAACCTTAAAATACCAGTTATTGAAATAGTTCTATAGATAATCATAAAATGAAGAATAATGCATCTAGGAAAAGCTTTGGTTAGGTGGTGTTAAATACAACACTAATTAAATCTAACACTTGCGAAACTAGTTAGATCTAACACTTTCTTTAGCTCTTTGGATTCATGTTTTCCATTTTTCTTGAGTTCTTTAGTTGTTAACAAGGATTTGGTTCGGTATGCCCACATAGGTAGTTTTTTCTTTGGGGTGGGGATTGAATAGTAATGGTGTGGTTGTAGGGTTGCAATGAATTCTAGGTGTTCTAATTTATTTATTTTTCTTGAAATAGGAAACTAAATTAATAATGGAATGGAAAACATTAAAGATGGATCAACATCGAAGGTTTACTATGGATGAATACCAAAATTCTGTTACAGAATGTTTCACCTGTGGACAAATGAAACTTCCCTTGGATTACTAGACCCATATATCAAGACAAAAATAGTACAAGTGGACACTAACATCCCTTGAAACTTATCTTAACCAATCAGAATGAGAAGGAGAGAAAGGATATGATGAACATGGTTCGGCGTTTGTCCTCACCACTTGCAATCCCTGAGATTTATCTTCAAACTCCTTGGCACAAACTGAGATCTGCAATTGACATCAAGGAAAACAACTATCTCCTACTCTACAAGACTATATAAGACAAATCTATCTACAAATATTAGAGCAACAATAGACAAGAAAATGGGAAAATACACAAGCTTGAAGGAAATAGGCCAAGTATATATTAATTGGAAAGCCAAAAAAAGATACTTACAAACCATGATTGATGTAGCAGCAGCCTCTCCAATCTATCCTCATCTAACCCTTGCATGAATCTTGGTATCAAAATGCAGATGCTTCCTCCAAAATCAAAGGTTTGATACCTCAATTGTTCATCCCTTTCACCTTGGAAATGCCTTCAATATATAGGCTTGAGAGGCACAACCACAATGAGAAAATGAAGGACATGGTTGAGGATATGTCTCCTTAAGGTTTGGATCAGATCCTAAGGTGAATCCATATCATAGGGTTCGAACATAACCAACCTCATCCCAAGGGATCTCACCCATAGAATAAGGTTGAGGATCCCCCAATCCTCTCTAACAAGATTGGTGCTACCCCAGAACTGGACACATGGCGCCATCCTATAGAATGACACTCCTCTAAAATGGAAAGGGGGGAACCATTACATAAAGTGGCACTCCCCCAGCATGGCCAGTGGGGCGCCAACTTTCATAAGTGCCCAAACAATAGTCCATTTTTCTAAGAAAAAGGTGTGTTTTGACCTTGAAATGACGGGTTTCTTCCTCCAATATGACTTAGGGGTCATGGAAAAATGTATTTCATGGTTTCAATGGGTTGTGACACTCAAAAAAATGAAAACAAAACTGGGTAAGGTGCATATGACACTTGCGACAATTCATGCGGCACTTAACAAGGTGCATATGTCACTTTGAGACACTTGCGACACTTGGGGTGCATAACTCAAGTGTGAAATTTTGATGTATAACAAATGCCCCCTAAAGTGTGAGGTCAGAAGAGAAACTGATGACCGAAAAAAATTATAAATTATTCAATGAAAGGGTGTTGGAGTAGGAGAACCTGGAAAAAGCTGCAAACAATCATCAGTCAGCATACAAATACGTTCCATTTCCGATGTAGGCATACCTATGCTCGGAATGCGAGATGACTCAAAGAATGGAAATCAACCAATACATTACGGATCCATGATAATATTAACTAAGGATATGGCCACCAGAGATACAATGTGCATCCATACCTCCATGACATGAACTGATCACAACCACGAAAAATACACAGTGGAGCTACGAGATGATAAAACATAGCCACTGATCAGTACAATGTGGATCTATGTGACAGTATATATATCAGTAAGATTACCAGCATGGTGATTGTACTAAAATATTTTACATGCTCAAATGATCTCCATCATAGCCTGGGAAAAGAAAATAATATAATGAGCACCCAACCCAGGGTCTTCATCACGATCCCGATGTGGTACAAATCTAGCCATGTGAATAGATGATTTGATGTCGAACATGGTAGAAATCACTTGATTACCAATCATTGAGGTAAACCATTAACAAGTGCGAGGGAAATCACCAATGATGACAATGACTCCCAAGGTACCTTAGTACATTCTAGTGAATGTGAATAAATGAGCTGAGGTCTAACATTCGTGGAATCATCTGATTAGAGGTCAATGATGTAAACCTATTGTCGGAAGCAAGGAGGCCTATCATTAAGGCATGCAAGTCCCAAGGTACTAACTTGTTTCTAAGTCTAATTCATGTATGACATGTTGAAGTCGTCAGGAAAAGACTCTTCGAAGGAGGGCCTTGATGTATCCCCCATCATCGACACAAAACTGACACAGGAAAGTGATGTGAGATGGTGGATCGAATGAGTATGGATTGACACAAGAAATAGAAATTGGTAATACTACAGATGGATGGTTTAAAGTGAAACTTCCCTTGAACATGATGAGGCACGAAAAGTGACTTGGCAGCATTGACTTGACGAGTACCAAGAAAATAATGTGACAAAAAATAAGAGCACTCTTCGACTGGAACGAAAACGTATGACGACACATAGAATTGGTATGACCCAGAGACAAGAATATTACCCAACTGTAAGACGAGACATAAACATGTGCCATGTTCAAGGGAGACAATAGCTTCCATAAAGGATTCCAAAAAACTTGACCCACTTCCTTCAAATGTTTCCCTCATCTAGATAGATGAGTACCTATTTCTTTTTTAACGAGCTTGAGGAGGATAAAAGATTCTTGGTACAACTCACCTTTGGTAAGTTCCTCTTCACATGTTTAACGAACCTCAAGAAGTAAGGGTTCGGTCTCATATGGGTCCTGGAGATTGGATTCACATAGATCCTTCGATGCATAGTTTTGTGAACCCAAAGAAGGTAAACTCAATGGTTTTTCACGTTCAGAGAGTCTGAAAAGAACTTAAAGACGACTCCATGGATGACTTTTTTGTAAATTTAGTCTCCCAAGCCCAGAAAAAGTGTAAAACAATACAGAGGAGAACTCTTATAATCGTGCTTGAATGGATTATTATTTTTTTGTAATTAGTCTCGCGATGTCGAAAAAGAGATAAACTACCACTCGAAAGACGCCCTTTCAAACCTTTTAACAAGTGTGAAAGGAAGAAAGCTCACTTGACAATATTTTCATGTTTAGGGAGTTTGAAAAGAGCTTAAAGGAGACTCCAAAGAGTTCCTTTTACATATAGATTCTACGAGTCCAAAAAAGAGATAAAAGTGTATTTGTTAACCTATTCTCATGTATTAATGAGCATGAGAAAGAACAAAGACTAAGCTCGAAACTTCCCAACGTAATTTCCAAAAGTTTCGAACGGAACCCATGGATAGTTGGTACTTTTCCCCCATATTGCGTGATAGAAGCTAGTGGCTTTGCTCCAACATGATGTCTAGAGGCTGGAGATCTACCCCCCAAGATTTGTTTCATCCATCGTCTCTTCTCCTAACACCAATTTTTATACCCAATAGACTCGTGGTTACTAATAGGAAAATGTTCACCAGAGGAAGAAAGAGGATCAATTGACACAGGCAGATGAAATGAAGGTTATGTTACAAGATCTAGTGAAAGACTCGACTTAACATTTACGAGATATGGCGAAAGACTTGACTCAATATTTACAAGATCTAGAAAAATACTCGACTCAACATTTGTGAGATTTGGCAAAAGACTTGACTCAACATTTATGAGATATAGAAAAAGACTCGACTCAATGAGAGAGGCAGTTGTTTTATTTTTTAATGAGCTTGACACAGGAAAAAAATTTTCTCATGACCTCTGGGTTCAATTCCCATACTTTTGTTTCATTTTTTAACGATCTTGTCACAAAGAATAAAACTATGCTCACAAGGTAGGTTTCATTTTTACACAAGCTTGAAACTATAAAAACTATGCTTGAGGCCCTCTGTTTCATTTTTTAATGAACTTGACATGGAAATGAGAACTATATTCAAACCTAGTTTCATTTTTTAACGAGATTGAAATTAGCAAATAAACTATGCTCAATAACCTCTACTTGGTCATGGCTTCCAAGAGATCTTCTCTAGATGGAAAAAGTACACTCTGGAAGGAATACATGTCGAAGGCCATGATAGGGGTAGGGACATCAGGATCTAATAACCATATCGAAGAGATCACCATGTCAACTATCGAATCAAAATCAGAAGAAGGGAGAGATTCCTTCTCATTCGGAGTTGAATGCATGGGACATGTTTCCACATAATTGACCTGCGGCGGGGTGGATGTCACTGGAATGTAAGGACCGTTTATGGAAGTTAGATGGTTGGTTGTCATATGAGGTCCAATGAATTAAATTTGTTCTATGGTCATTATGTTTCCATTGTGAGGGAAACACATCATTCGAAAGATGGTGGACACAAGAGATTTCATAACATAAACATAGTCTTGCCCAAGGAGAAAATTAAATTCCAAGGGGTCGTGGACTACCATCACATCAATATAGACATTTTTCCCTCCTAAATTAACAGAAAACTGAGGAAGGATTCCTAAAGGTTGACTAGCCTGTCTGTTAAAAGCCAACATATTTTGAGTCATCGGCACAAGCTAAGGAGAACCTAAAGATTGCCAAGCAATGGAGGATAAAATACTAATGGATGCACCTTCATCGACAATATTCTGAGGAACCTCCCTACCACAAACCTAAATAGTGATTTGGAAAGGTATATAGGAAGGAAGATGAGATTCTAGTAGTGCACCCCAATCTAAAAGAATGACCTCATTACTCGGAGGGGGTTCTGTTGGGATGGGTGAAGTTCCCCCTTGTACAAAAGAATTTGTAGAAACAAGAAAGACTCGAGGGACATCATCACTCTTCAAAGGAGTGGGATCGACCAAGGGTGGTATTGGATCGATCACTTTGACTTCACTCTCCAAGGGGAGAGTGGGATCGATCGAAGGTGAAATCGATTACATCCATCACCTATCCAATGTCCTTTCTTTTGGGCTAGGTGTTACATGTACCCCAAAAACGTGTTTGCCTCATAATCCCATGGAAGATTGGGGCTATAAAGCTCGATCCTAATGCAGCTATAAAAAAAAATAGGTATAGAAAGAGAAAAAGCCTCAATTCAAAATGCTGGGAAAATAAACAAATAAAAAGAGCAAAGTATTAAAAACTTAAAAAAAAAAACATAGGCTATACCCACTTTCTAAGAGGCCATCACCCCAAGTCCTATGCAACAAATGCATATCTTATAAAGGACTTAGCAAATGAAATGTCAAAATCCAAAAGAGGTAAAAGATATAAAGAAAAAGACAAAAAATGGTTTTGAAAGACATAATGTCGAGGAAAGGGTATCTCATTGCCTAAGTGCCCCCTCTATAAAGGCACTAATGAGGATGAATAATATGCATGGCCTTGCATGTCAATGACATTCACCATATGAAGTAAACCCCAATCTATACCATTATCATTACACATACCCCTTGTTGGGTTTCCCTTAGACATACCTCTTGGTTTGGGTACTGGCACACCTAATAGGGGGTAAGAATGACCCTCACATACTTAGACTTGGAAAATTTCGTAATTCTGTAAGCTAGTCTGAAATTTTAAGAGATATTCTATGTGATATATCTAATGGCTTTTGTATTAACATGACTCACTTGATATGTTTTGTTTGGATTGTGTATCTTGACTCTAGTCTTCATGATGCTTCATGGACCACATGAGCCCCCTCCTTGGATTATGATTACATGTGGTTGATGACACCTAGATCCTTTGGAGGATGATGAGGGGATATTACCCCACTTGTATGGAGGTCATCCCCATCAGTTAATCGATCCAATCATCATGTCCATTCTACAAGAATGTACATCCCCTTGTCCAAAATAAGTATTTTCCATCTGCATTTTGGTCATCTCGTCCAACCTTAATGGACCAATAAAAAGTCACCAAGTTTGCCTCAACTATAAAGTCACCTCCTGCAACCCAACATTGTGTAGTCTCCATTGAACTAAGGCAAGGACTCCACCTTCCTTTCATACTACTAATTCATATTCAAAACAAAATTTTCCAAGGAACTCTAGGCTCCATTGCCTGCTCCTAGGAAATGAGACCGCTTTTGATTTGTTAGGGAAAAGAGGATGGCCAAGGTTGTTGCAAACCATGGTGTCCAACTTGTGCCTCGTGCGAAATTACTTCAAAACTACCTTTGTCTCCCAAGGTGTATATCCCAATCCTTCCAATCAATATGTGGTCAGTGCATAATCATAGATGCCCATGGCCAACCTACAAAACTTCACAATGGTAGGGGCATCATGCTTATAGAATTCTTTGTCTCTTAGTTCTTTCGCATCCAACCAATAATTATGTTGGGCGAGTGCTTCCATGCACTTCTTGGACCCAACACTTAAATAATTTTCCACCCAAGCTAAGACATTTATGTGACCCAACTAAGCTTGTGGGAAGCAAAGTACTTCCTAGTTTATGCCTCATTCAAGGACTTCTTCAACTATTGTTGGTGCAATCTTCATCTTTCCCCCAACGTCCTTCTTATAGTTCTTCAAGGTGCACAATCATTCAATATTCTCCAAGACTAACTTCATTGAAGCCTCCATTGTTGTCAATCTAATGTCTACTTGATCTTCACCATCATTGGCACCCTTTCCCAGAATCAAATCTCCATGTTATTGTTCAACGACATAAGGCTTGTCTGTAGATCCACTGGGTGCCTCAATCAACTTCACGATTGACATTCTTTGCATCCATCCCAACTTCCTACTAATCATCATTAGCACACCAAACATCTTGGTTCCATTCAAGAATACCAAACAATTTTCAAGAGGCATCGAAACAACTTTGGAAAGCTTGAGAAAGTCCTAACCCAAGACCACTATATACTCATCCAATGGAGCCACTGTCAAATCCAAGATGTCAAACCAATCCCCAAATTTCAAAGATGCAGAATGAACCACTCTTGTTGTCAGCTTCATTGATGCGACCATGTTGCTCTCGGGATTACGACGAAGTGATGTAGCAGTTTATTCACTCACAAATATATGGGTCGCATTGATGTCCATCGAGGATGCCACTTTCAACCCACTTACAGTTGCACAAAACTAAGTCCATCCACGCCTTCATGTTGCAAACCACGTTCATGGCATGCTTCCATAAACTTGCCTAGACATGTTGTCAAGGCACCCAGACCTTCCAACGTCTCCTTTGAAGGCCCCTGCACTTGGGTTACCACTCCCATGGTTGAAAGCTTCTTCTTCACTATTGTTTGCACTTGGACTTATTTCAAGTCTTCCAACTTCACATTAAAAGGATAATCAATTGCAAAGTAATTTCGATAACAAAGAAAGCATGCAAGAGTCTTACCTCTGGACTTAGGAAATTTGCGCTGCTTCCTCATTGTAATGATGTTGTCATCTTGGGTGTCCTCCTTTCTAAGTGACCCCAACCTTGGCAATGATCAAGTCTCCACTTGATCTGTCAAAGGATTCAATTTTTGGACCCAAGATTCTTTTTTTGTGCAGATCTGCTCCAGCTTCACCACATGAGCTTGGTACAAGTGTCAGATCTCTTGATCCCACTGTTCCAATTTCCTAGTCACAGTATCCATCTTGGTCTTCCATGACTCTTCTTCAGTGCCTTCCATGCTGCAACCCATGAACGAGTCAAATGCCTAGGCACATTGGAAAGTCTTCCCAAGTCTCAAAGACTTGGGTCACCTTGCTACCTCAAGCTTGCAACACACCTAAGCCAACAAGAGTCTTCACCATTCCATCCAGACAACTGTCTCCACTTCTTGTTGCACCAAGGTACCAAGTCTACGCCCTTCTCAGTCATCAAGTCAATCTATTATCAATTGTCAAACTCGACCCAAATCCTTCTACTTCATTTCAAGTTTCCCTAGAAAACATGAACGACCCTTATGAGAGACTTGATAATGCTTGTCATGGAAGAGTCACTAGTGAAGAGCGCAAAAACTATCTCAAGTCAAGTATGTGACCAATTGTCATAGTAATGAAGTGCACCAACTTCAAAAAGAAATTTCCGCAATGAACCCTCAAACTACTCTGATACCAATTGTCACAGAAGTGACAATGATGAAGAGCACCAATTCTTTCCAAAATCAACTCTGATACCACTTGTAATGGACTTGTAGTTCGCCCAGATTTTTCTTTTACAACTTGAGTCTACCCAAGTCATTCCAAGACCTATGGTTTTGCGACACTATCTTACCTCAACTACAATTACTTAACCAACCTACACTTACTACAATCACACAAAGAAATAATCCATAAAAGCCAACCACTTAGCGCATATACTTTTCTTCAACTAAGTTTGATAGGAAACCACTAAGCACGAGCAGTTTTCTTATACTAAGCTTGTGAAGCATAAGCACCGATATCTGATTTTTACAAATACGATGCGCTGAATTAAAAATTAATTTCAAACATTTTTAAGCTTATTTTCTAAGCACAAAACATTCAACACTGAACTGATTTTGACTAAGTATTTTTTTATCAAATCATTTGGCCATGTTCTATGACTTTGTATTTTTATGTCAAAATCGTTTACGTAGAAACATTTAGCAAGTTAATTTTCAAAGAGGAAACCATTAAACACTATTTTCACCCATGTTTATAACTAAATAGTATTTTATATCAAAATGATTAGACTCCTCGGCAAACTCATATTTTTATAGTATTTAATGTCAAAATCATATTTTTATGTGAAATCATCACCAAATTCTTTATTATTCTTCGATTAAATAATATATTTATATCAAAATCCCCTTAATTAATTTTTTTTAATGTCA
>JASDQU010588825.1:43891-57183 GCA_032191745.1 Picea mariana
GGATGTCTTATGCAATAAAAAAAACTCAAACTATTTATGCACTGGATTTAATGTTTTCTCTTATTTTTAGTGTCTATATAGTGGATTTTAGTGTCTATATAGTGGAGCATGTTAAGAAGGTGTCGATGGTGGAGATTACAACATTGAAGATTGCACATTTACATTCCTTATATGATGGCCTTCTACATCGACATTCTTTATATGGATCCACAAGTCTTAAACAAAGAAATTTGAGATCTTTTTGTCCCAATTTTTTTTTTATTTTTCAATTCTATGATCATGCTAATTATCAACATGTGTTTGAGGAGAGTCCTTGGTTTAAGGACAATGCATGACTTTTTGTTACCCTTTGGTTTCCATATTTTGATCCTAACACTATATTCATTACTAGAATGCAAGTTTGGGTTCATCTTCCCAATTTGCAATTACATTTTTGGTATTTCTCAGTTTTTTAGGATAATGGGAATACTTTGAGCACTTACATAAAATCCAATCTTGGAAAAGTTGTAATGGGTTTATGTACATATGTGCATATTTGTGTTGAGATAGACCTTAGTAAGGATCTTCTATGTACAATGATTCTCAGATAGAAAATTTTAAATATACATGGATCTTGGATTATGAGAATATAGCATTCAAGTGCACGCTCTATTATCTTCCAAGACATTTACAAACTACKTTTCCCCATGCTCGTGCTTATCATTCCAGGAAAAAAAGAACCAATTTAAAATAAAAAAGATAGAATTTCCTTAAGGAATCAAGTTAAGAATCTATCATTGACCAAAATGAGGTAAATTGGCAATCACATGTTGAAGAATAGATACAAGGCTTTCCTCAATGAAGGAAGTCGTGGTAGTTGATCTCACTCTAGGTGGAACAAAAAGACATCGTCAATCTCTAATTCAAATAAATAATTGTTTTTTTTAAGAATCAAAATCTCCCATCTTCTAATTCAGAATTAGTTACCTAAACTATTACAACTAATTGACAAGAAATTAAAAAAAAAAAAATTATAATTATTTTTTAAACGTAAAAAAAAATATATACATTAATATATAATTTTAATCTTATCAATATAAAACTTATGCTCTTATAAATATAAGATATATCTATACTTATTTTATTTTTATATTATACTTAACATTTAAATATAATTATTTTTTAAAAGTAAAAAAACATACACATTAATATATAATTTTAATCTTATCAATATAAAACTTATACTCTTATAAATATAAGATATATCTATACTTATTTTATTTTTATATTATACTTAACATTTAAATTTAAATAATATGATTTTAATTTTATAATAAAATAAAAAAATTATATTTAAGAAAAAACTAACACTCAACAAATTTTCACATTCTAACCTACCAACTTAACCCTCCATAATCTTATTGTAAGTTTAAATATAGGTCGGCTAAAGGAGCGTGACCCCTTAATAAAACAATTGTCACATGCTAACCTACCAACTTAACCCTCCAAAATTGAGTGTAAATACAAATATAGCTCATCTAAAGAGCGTGACCCGCGTGACCCTCTTTAATGGCCTTTATTTTATTCCATTTTTGTCATATTCTGTTTTATGGCACTTTTATCATTTCTTTTTTTGTTTGATGTGTGTATCGTAAGCTAAATTTTCCGCATTGCTATTAACCATTGTTTCCGTCTTATTATCACTTACTCACAACCATACTTTTCCGTTGCCCAATCCTTAAACTGCACAAGATTGCAAAACACTTGGATGACTCCCACTTGCTTCCTTGCTTCTTCTTGAATGATCGATGTCTAAGCACTTTGAGGCAACCCCTTATTTATACGAGCTCCCTTGCTTCTTCTTGATTGATGTCTAAGCACTTTGAGGCCTCCCTTTATGTATACAAGCTTGCCATGCCTTACAAAGCTCATTCCATTTTAAGGTGGACTCAAGTGCCATTAAGCCGACTTGCTCATTTTTGGTGATTTGTTTAGCAAGTTGTTTGATGCGTCATTCCAAACCGTGTCAAGTCTGTTGAGGTTATCCTAAGCTCATCTAGGTCATCCTATTTTTCTGGTTATTTCATATGATTGTGCCTAAGTGCACCCAACTATGCCCAAGTGGGCTAATACGTCTACTTCGTCTCAAGTCATATGAATACAACTCTGCACACTCGTCTCAAGTCATATGAATACAACTCTGCACACTCGTCTCAATCGTCCCAGTCATCCTAATTACATCGAACTCATATGAATCCGCACAAGTCAATCTGGTGAAAGTGCACCCGATGGATGTGTGTCTAAGGGAGTTTGACTCATTGTTGCAGTCCACGACAACTTGTGCCTGAAGGCGCCTCGATCGTCTGAGATAACCCTCAAGTGTGGACCGCCTAACTCTAATGATTCGTATAAGTCTCAATACCTAAATCATCAAGTCTTTTAAACCACTTGTCCACCATGCCAAGTGGATGTTGCAGATAACACTGCCTACAACATCCTTCTTTGCCTCTAGCTAAGTCCATCCAACTCCTTTGGTGTGTCCAACTTATCACTCTCTACATTGTGCCCTGTCTGTCCACAAGTGCACTTGACTCTATCCGTGGTGCACCCTAGTTCATCTATGATGCACCTTGACAACGAACCAAGGTGCTCATCCAAAGTATGTCTTGCCTCGGGCCAAGGCCATCCACTATCCAAGGTGCACCTTACCAATGAGCCAAGGCGATTGTTCGAGGTGCGCCTTGCCAACATGCCAAGGCGACTTAACCATCCAAGATATTCATCCATGCTGGTGTAGCGAAGGTTCCCAACGCCACTCTAAGTGAGGATCTTACAACAACCCTCTAATGGAAAACATGTTATTACAAGCACTCCTAGTTTCACAAACCTACCCATTTTGATAAAGAAAAAATCCATGAAGAGAAAACCACTAAACACAAGTACTTTTCTTCAACTAAGTATGATAGGAAACCACTAAGCACAAGCAATTTTCATAAACTAAGGTTATGAAGCATAAACACTTTTTTTATATATTAGAAACGTTGCAATGAGAAAACCATTGAGCGGAAACACTTTCCTTCCATTAAACTTACGAAGCATAAGCATTTTCCTTCAACGAAACTGCCAAAACACAAAAACTTTCGTTGAGATTCCTTTCCCATTTTCCAAAAAAAACATTGAAACAACAAACCGCTAATTACTTGCTCGAGTTGTAAAAGCACAACAACTTTCCTTCCAACTTCCTTTTCCTTTTAAAAAAAATGAAATGACTTTTGCGAAACAAATTAGTAATTAATTAAATTAGCAAGTCAAAACATAAACAAGTTTCTTTCAAACCAAACCACTAACTACAAACGTTTTCTTTTTTTTTCAAAAAGAAAAAAATATCTTATATTAGAAATATAAAGTAAGCTTTACAATATCATTCCAAAAAGAGAATACATCGGTTGTCCTTTGTCAAAACCAACTTCCCCATCAATTCCAAATTACTTCCCTCAAAAAACAATGGCTAACCTTTACTATTCTATTACAATAGCCTATCAAAATTCCAAAATCAAAAGACCTAAATTATAATTCAAACAATCTTTCAAAAGCATCTACTTGATCTCCCATCCCTCTGGCATAATATAAACAACCTTCATCCATAAGTAAAGCCTGCTTTTAAAGTTGATCAACTTCCCGATTAAATTCCTTGTAAATATGTTGGATTTTTAATATCTGGAAACTTTCACTCAACTGTCGAATTCTAGTCATCCAAGGTTGTAATGTAATCCCCTGCAAGTTATTTTTAAAGGAAAACTAGTCAACTATTACTTTAGAGTCTCCAATCAACTGTAAGCAAGAAACATGTTTATGAAGAGCAAAAAACAAGATACTCCACAATGCCAAGAGTTCCCCTCTTGTATTAGTTACAGTTTCACAGTTCAATTTAATGTGGGAAACACCCCAGATTGGACATTTTAGTAAAGCACCACCACCACATTTTTCTCCTCCATTTTGTGAAACACCATCAAAAAACCCAACAACCATATTCCCCTCCAACAAGGGAGGACGTGCTAATCTTTGAGATTGGACAGAATGAACTTTAATGAACTCGGCCAAATCTTGTAAAACTCGATTACACACCCTAAGTAGAGACAAATTTTGATTTTAAAAAATAATCGTATTTCTATGTCTGCAAACTTCCCAACAAATATAACAAGGTAATTCCTTTCAATGGTCCTTCACCTTATTCCAAGCCTGGAAGCATTCTCTAAGCTTTCCACATTCCCAATTTCTCTGAAACTTAAGAACATTTAAGAGATATTTCCAAACTTTTTTTGTGAAGGAAAATAAACCATTAAAGGATTTATTGTTTCCTCCCCCTCTCCACACAGAAAACATCTACTAGGACCAGAAAAGCCTCTTTTGAGCAAGTTATCCCAAGTTAAAATTATATTTTCTATCATCAACCAACAAAATAATTTAATTCTCAAAGGGATCTGCCAATTCCAAATATCAATCAACCAGTCCTCTAAACCATCATCAATATCATCTGAAAATTGAACCTCATAAGCCTGTTTTGCAGAGACTTTCCCTTCTTTACTATCCCAAGACCAAACAATACAATTACTTTCATCAGATAAAACAAACCAAGAATGTTTCATTCCCCTCACATAACTCTCCCATTCCAAATTTTGATCCCCAATAAGATCAAACATTTCTGCATTTTTCCAATTAAAACCATGTACAAAACTTATATCATTAGTAGCTACCTGAGCCAGACTAAAAATACATTTTGAGTGAATAGTGGAAACCAAGCTCTCAAATAGTTTATAGTAAGATTGAGATCCTATCAGAGGATCCAAACCAACCTGAATATCCCCTCCATTTCCAGGCTTCCAAGCTATCTAGTGAGTGATAAGAGGCAAAGAAGAAGTAAGAGCTCTCCAACAATTTGACATTCCTTTCACATTTAGTCCCCCTTTCCTAAACCACTCAACTACAAAAATATTTTTTAGATATTTTTTGAGAATCACTTCATGCCACAAACTAGGGCCTAAAAGACTCCTCCACAAACTCTTAGCTTCTAGAGCTTTGCCAAAACAAAAAATATTTTTAAAACCCCAATCTCCATTCTTCTTAGGCTTTGCAATCTTGTTCCAATTTACCAGATGAATACTTTCTTTCTATTTTTTGCCATTCCACAAAAAACTAAACATCCTCCTTCTAATTTTGTTTAATATACTTTTGGGAATATTAGCCATAGACAACTAGTACATAGAAATGGTTTCCAAGACTGATTTTACAAGTATAAACCTGCCCCCTAAGGTTAGCCATGACACCAATTTGAGATTTTTTTCTCCACTTTTATAAGTAACCACCTCCAATCATTTATAAGGTAACAATTTGGTTTAAGAAAGAACCCCAAATATTTAAAGCCATCATCTAAAGATTTTACTTCATAGGGTAATATTTCTTTCAAAAGTGATAACTCTTCCCGAGACCATCCTGCTTC
Source organism: Picea mariana (assembly GCA_032191745.1). Taxonomy (NCBI): domain Eukaryota; kingdom Viridiplantae; phylum Streptophyta; class Pinopsida; order Pinales; family Pinaceae; genus Picea; species Picea mariana. The sequence continues at coordinate 49,368 of JASDQU010588825.1, forward strand.
CAGAAATTGAGACTTATGAGAACTAAAGGTCATTCAAGTAGCATTGCAAAACAAATCAAGAGCATCCTCTAAAGTTTTACATTATGTCAAAGATCCTTTGCCAAATAAGATAATATCATCTACAAAAAGCAGATGAGTAATTTTAACTCCATTTGCTACTGAGACTCCTTCAATTTTTCCTTCTTCAACAACCTTCAAAAGAATTCTACTAAGACCTTCGACTATAATTAAAAACAACAGAGGAGAAAGAGGACAACCTTGCCTCAATCTTCTAGAGCTTCTAAAGAATCTAGAGGGGTTGTCATTAATTAGCACAGAGAAATTTGTTGAGTTGACACACCCCATAATCCAACCAATAGCTTCCAAATTGAGACCAATCTGCAAAAGGACTAGTCTTAGAAAACTCCAATCTACCATATCATAGGATTTCATCATGTCTAGTTTTAAAACCAATGCTTTCGATTTCTTTATATTTACACTATGTAGAGTCTCTTGAGCTACTCCAATTGCATCAGTAACCTTCCTATTCTCCAAGACCCCAAACTACTCCTTTGAGATACCTTTTGAGAGAAAAGATTTGATTCTATAAGCAATGATTTTTGTAATAACCTTATACATCAAAATACATAGTGAAATGGGTCTAAATCCAACAAAGGACTCAGGCTTATCACTTTTTGGAATAAGAGCTACAAAGGTAGCATTTAGAGCCCCATTAATATTCCCCTTCAATCTGGATTCATCCATTACTTCCAACAGTTCATGGCCCAAAAGATCGAAAAATTCCAAAAAAAAATCAACAGTCCAGCCATCCGACCCAGGGATTTTTGAAACAACGAAACCTTTCAAAGTGGACAACACTTCAAATAATAGAACTGGGGCAACAATACTCTTCCCCTCTTCCATAGAAAAAAGTATAGGACAAGCTTGAATAACTTCCAATTGATGAACAATAGAAAGSTTCTCTTGAGCTTTGAAAATATTTTTAAAGTATATGATAGCTTCATGTTCCAATTCCTTCTAACTAGTAGCCACAAAACCATCCTCCTTTCTGATTCTCAAATAATATTTGATTGTCTTATAAAKTTGGCATAGGCATGAAAAAACTTTGTATTTATTTCCCCAGAAGTAAGCCAAGTAACTCTGTTTTTTTGTCTYCAAGTCTCCTCCTCTTGCTTTAACAAATCCAATTTCCTTTTCTCTTTCTCTACAACTAGAATCCTATCATCTTCTCCCTCAAAACCCCCAGGAAAAGTAGAGTAAATAAAATCCAAGTCTACTTCAAGCTGGACTAATTCCTCTWTTAATTTTAGCTTCTTGTTTTTCTCCCATTTTATGACCAAAGATTTCAATAGTTTTAGCTTTTGAACTAGTTTATCCATTGGGGAAGATATCTCTGAGACCATAAACTTATGCCAATTTGAATGCACTAGTAACACAAAATCAGTATCTTTTAACCAAATTGAATTGAATTTAAAAGGGATCTTTAGCTTTTGTTGATCTTGGTCCAATTGAAAGACCACAAGAATATGATCTGATAACTTAACATTTACCACCCATGATCTATACCTGAGTCTTGATTCTGCCAAATTTTCATTGATTAAAAAGTGATCCAACCTTTTTGCAATAAATTCATGTTTTCCTCTTCCATTCCTCCAAGTCGGCAATAGGTTTATTGGTTCTACATCAATTAAACTTTTTTCTTGTAACATAAGATTAAAGAAGGAAGCCAACAGATCACTTCTAACAGAACATCCCCAAACTTCCCTCGCAGAAACTGTGAAATTCATGTCTCCTCCCAAGATTAAATCAGACTCCTTTAGTATGCCATCCACCTTTAAATTGATCCAGAACATTTGTCTATCAACATACGGTTCGTAACAATTTATCAACTTCAATTTCTTATTGAGATGCTTTACGAATCCATCTAATAAGATTCTTGTAGGTGTCAGAAAAGCATTAAAATTAGTTTTTTTTGGATTCTAAGCAGAAAGTAGACCCCCTGATAAACCCTTTGAAGCCACCGCACAAAAATCCCACACATGAATATTTTTTGAAGAAACCTMTCTTGCCTTGTTCCCGTCAACCATAGTTTCTTGAATCATAACTATATTTGGTTTTACCAGATAAAAGAGTCTTTTGAGGGATAAAAATTTTGGAGCACCCCCAACTCCTCTAACATTTAGTGAGATCGCTATCATTTTTTKCCTCTCGCTAGGGATTTTTGTTCTSTAAGTTCCCTTGGACCTTCTGAAACCTACAAAACTATGTCTCCATTAATTCCTTTCTCCTTTACAATTTTTCTTGCACTTCGTGTTTTAACTGGAGAGAACTATTTCTCTAAACCACCATATACAATCCATTTCTTATCTGAGAATTCCTTTTTTTTTTCCTCCAACCACCATTTCCTTCAGTCGAATCTTCAGTTTTTAATTTAGGTAAGGAAATAGACGCAGTCTCCCCCTAAAAAAGATCTAAAGAGGGGTTCAACTAAGTACTTTTTTATACAACAATAATAAAGTAGTTAAGGTTTCCTCTACAACCAAGTTTACAGACTGCTCCAAAGAAAAAGAATCACCATTTCTAGCCATAGAAATAGGTTCCTTAGAAAGAGATAAATAATCCTCTCAAATATTTGACAGGAAACAAATTTTCCTCCATTACAAAATCAAAGGGAAAAATCCCCACCCCCTGATCACGAAGCCCATTTTTCTACCAACCCTTCAGCTCTGAGGCACTACAAGAGTTATCCTTCCAAAAATTTAAACCTTCTAACTCAAAAGACCCTATTCCTCCCACAGAAGAAACCTCCCCCTCGAAACCCACTCCCAAACTTCCTACAAGAAACCTTTCCTCCATGGAACCCTCCTCTAGGCTCAACCCAACTCCCATATCCCCTGAACAAAAAAACCCTACTTTTTCAACTTTCGTCAAAATATTATCAACAAAGAACTCTGGCCTAATACGACTATCCAAACAAGAACTTTGTAAAATGTCTAAATATTTCAAATTTAAAGACAAAAAAAAGTGTTTGGGAAGTTCTTTTCAACATACCTAGGAACGAATCAAATTTCAAGGATCGACCTTGTGAGTCCCCATCTAGAACATAAAACTTGTTTTCAACAAAGTTCCCCAAAGCCGAAAAGTGATATAATCAATCTTCAACACATGTCGAACTGCCATCGAATTGCTTTTCTTTTCTTTTCCAGGGCAGGCTTTCTTCAAATGTCCCACTTCCTTACAAAACATGCATCTAAAGGGGATCCCCCAGTAATCTTGTCTCTGCAAATGAACAAATCCTCACGATTTGATTTCCAATTCCATCAGTAGACCCTTTTGAAGATCTATCTCAACCAACAGATTTCCAATTCTACGATTCTGTCCAGAAAGTAATTTCGATTCCACATGAAGGAATTTATCCAAAGAATCATCGATCGCTTTAAAAGCTTCAAGATTCTAGAAAACCAAAGGACATCTCGAAAACAAAACCCACAAATTTCGAAACCTAAAATGATCTTTCTCCAAGTTAAAAAGGTGTCTCCACCTTTTTACCATTAAACTGCCAGAACCACAAAGCCAAACCCTTACATTATTAAAAACTAACTGCAAAAAGGGTTTCTTCATATGTCCCACTTATTTAAAGAAAAAACATCTAAAGGGGATCCCTTAGTAATCTAGCCTTTGCAAATGAAAAAACCCTCGCCATTTGATTTCCAACTCTGCCGACATACCCTTTTGAATATCTATCTAAACCAACAATTTTCCAATTCTACGGTCTTGTCCAGAAAGCAATTTTGATTCCACATGAAGGAATTTACCCAAAGAATTGTCGATCTCTTTAAAAGCTTCAAGATTCCAAAAATCCAAAGGACATCCCAGCAACAAAACCCACAAATGAAGAAACCTAAAATGATATTTATCCGGGTTAAAAAGGTGTGTCCACCTTTTTACCATGTAACTCATCTCTCTTATATATCTTGGAGTTGTGCTCCACACTCATATTTGGTGTACATGGTGTTTACTCTGGTTTATTGTGTTATCTTAAGCATTTGGTTCATAACACGTTGCTTCAAATACCACTAAAAGTCACTCAAGACTTAAGAGAGGGCGGACTAAAGATATCCATTATTGGCTTAACCATTAGACGATAAATGAGGAGGTGTCTCTTTAGAATTTTGATACCATTAAAAATACTTTCAAAATTGAAATTAAAGAGAAGTTGTGGTGCATTGAATGACTTGATAATACATAAACTTAATGTATTATAAGGAGATCATAATCGTCAAGCTAGAAGATCAAAACTATCTCTCTACTGTGTACAACTTAAAGACGAAAATTAATATTACCAAAATAAGAACAAATTCTCATGAGCTTTAACGTGAAATTGGACATTAGACTAATCCTAAAATAAAGTGGGGGAAGATTATAATATGTAATTTTTGTGATACTTAAAAATGAAAGATGAAAAAATGCTTAAAAGTGAAAACACAAACAAAACATGTCATAGTAATATCTTTCAAATATACTATAAAACACAAACACCTTCCTTTAAAGTTCATTTTCTATTTTCTTACACAAGACATACAAGCAAAATTACAAATTACTTTGACTAAGTTGTAGAAGAAAAACAAAAAAACTTTCCTTTAAAGTTCATTTTCTATTTTCACACACAAGACATACAAACAAAACTACAAATTACTTTGACTCGGTTTTAAATGCAAAGTCACTTTCCTTCTAACATTTATTTTCATTTTCGAGAGGTATATAACACTTTATAGATAAACTAGTAATTACTTAGTCTTTTTTTGGCTAGTATAATAATAATAATAATTTTGAGGTCACGGCTAAACCATACACCAAATTGGTGTATGAGATCCCTTTGTTTGTAGGACAAGGAACCGCTTCTGCGCAATCGATTTGACTACTATAGTCTACAAAGGTGTACATACCCTACCCCCTCTCAATTTGAACATATGACTTTCTAGGAGGAAACATATGTTATTAATCATTAGGYTCACTCAAACTGTATATCTGAAAGGTATGAGCCTCCTCCCCCTCCCCCTCTAATTAAACAATTGAATACATGAAATTATATAGTTGCCTCTGCCTCCTCCTCGCCCTGCCCTACCCTTCCCGCACCCCCTCTGCCTCTAATTAAACAATTGAATACATGAAATTATRTATAGAGACAACACAAATCTATTATAAAACCATGTTACAAACATGGATGATTTTAGGAGCTAAATTTCGCTCATGGTCTAATTTTCCATGGTTTTTCCCCAAAAAAGATTCGCTATTCTAAAAATTATTTGCCCAGATTTTAAAGGATAAAATTATTTTACCTTAAAAATCGCCAAAATTTTATACAAACTATATAAAATCCTTAAAAATTTGAATATTTTTACAAAAATATCGTCAAACATTTTATAGTTTACATATAAAGGGTTAGTAAGATTCGCAAAGGTTTCTACATTTTAAAATAAATTTCCATCCTTAAAATCATATTTGGTTACAAAGCATTAATGCTTTGAAAGATTTGGTTTCCATCTTCTTATCTAATTTCAAATTTATTTATATTTCACCACGTTAGTCACCTACCATTGTGTTCTAATTTTCTTGGTGCCTAGGCATTGTCATCTAATCTAATTTTCTTAATGCCAAGGCATTGTCACCTGCAACGTATTTAGCCATAACCCCTCGCAATTTGACCATGCTAATTATATTTGTACCCTCTACTTTGTGCCTTGACATGTTAACGTCCAAATATTAAGTACACATGTGAACCTCCAAATATTTGGCCATGTCATGGTATTCATACAATTACATTTTGTATAACAGGTGGACCTCCAAACATTTGGCCATGCTAATTATGTATGTACCAGCTAATGATGGCACAAGGTGATATTTTGTGGACAATTGTGAACAAATATAGTATTCTAGCATATGAGAGGAAATTTGTTATATATAGTATTCTAACATAAATGAGAGGAAATTTGTCTTCATTTGAATCTTGAACAAATGATAAAATGGTTAAATATGTTGTTTTTTAATTGGTGGAATTTTTATTAAAATTAAACAGTTATAAACTACTAAAACCATTTTTACCATTTTCCTATCGTTTAAAAATTTAAACAATTTGCAATATTGGTGATAAAAATAGTTTTGTTGATGGGAGCATATGAGTTTGAAGGTATATTGGTGCTTATTCCCAATGATTGTTTTGGGAATGGAGTGTCAACTATTAAAGAAATCGTTTATTGTCAATTGCCTTCATCATTATATAACCAAATCAAAGCTACGCGGCCCTTGGGATATGAACATCCCTAGAATATCTTGGATAAATTTTAGGGTTTAATATAAAATTATAATGAATTGTTGATATCAATGCCTTAACTATAAATTGAAGAATTTTTTATAAATAGTGTAATGATATCTAGGAATTCGTGACCAACATCGTAAGGTAAGGTCATAATCTTGTAAGCATGGCATGCAGTAATTTTGTCGAATCTTATAAACATTTAATTAATATGACGCTTAACAAAGGTTTTTCTATGTAGATACGCGGAGCATTAATTAGACCAAGAGCATATATATATATATATATATATATATTTATTTATTTATTGATGATGTTGTTGTTTAATGTTTACTAAGATTAAATTGGTTTATATATATTTTGATGATGTTGTTGTTTAACATTTACTAAAATTAAATTGGTTTATCGGATCTTAAGAGGGTAAGTAATTACTTCCGATTTTTACAATTTTGTTTACATGCTCGAAAAGTATTAAGTGAAGCTTTCCAAGATCACCATATTTTTGTTGAGTTAAGAGGTTAGGAAGGTTGGTAGTGTGACAAATATTTTGAAAATGAGATCTGATATGGGTATAGGTTGGACAATCTAAGAGAAAGTGTTTTTCATCTTCAACCTTCTTAATGTCACAAAGGTGACACAATCTTTCATCCCATGGCGTTTTAGGAATTGACCAACACTAAGTTTTACTATGGAGCTCGTGAGAATTTGTTCTTATCTTAGCAATGCTTATTTTTTTCTTTACACTTGGCAAAACAAATAGATAATTTTGATCTCCTAGATTAGGGTTGATTACATCCTTATAATACCTTAATTTTGTTTTTTCCTCTAACTCTTTATCACTCCACATTTTCTCCTTAAATTTTGATTTGACTTTTTTTAATAATATCTTTATTCTACAAAGTGGTGTCTTCCATGATTCCCCAACAGTTTAACCAAGCCCATATATATATGTGTGTGTGTGTGTGTGTGTGTCATTTTTTACTTTGATTCAATTTTAATTTTACGTAAAGAGATTTAAATATATTTTATTTATTTTTTTATTTTAAGTTTCAGAAGTAAAAGTTGATTTGAGAGATAAAGTCAATCCATAATAATAATTGTTATATCTTTTTTCTCTTCTTTTCAATATGAGCACTCCACCACCTATTCCAAAAACTCACCCTAACAAGGGGAGCCCCCCCAAAATCACCCTAGAGATCCTTTACGGTTATATGGAATCAGTAGAAAAAAAAAGAGGAGAGAGATGTCAAAATCCAAATAGAGTTAGAAACATTAGAAAAAATGAGTGAAGAAAGAGACGTAAAACTCAAAATAGAGCTAGAGGCAATGATTGATAAAAAAATTAAAGATACCATTCAAACTCAAATAGAGGATGGATTCTTAGGGTTCAAGAGTGAATTGCAGACAATGAAGGATAGAATTCAAGAAATGGAAAAACATAAACAATCAACCCAAGAAGGAGGGGTTGAAGAAAATCACAACTTGAGAGATAGGATTAAAGAG
>JASDQU010588826.1:37508-81591 GCA_032191745.1 Picea mariana
ACACCTTTATGATAAGTAGCAACTTTTGTGCCTTTTTCATTGGGGTCCCCCTGATATACTTCCCATCCCATCCAATCTGTATCAAAGAGGAAGAACGGAAACCATGACAACTAACTGAGTGCCATTGTAATTTCCTGGACAGAAGTCGAAAACGTCTGCTCGCCCTCCGTACTCATTCGACGTTCTATAAATCGATTACTGTGATTTTACGTCTCTATTTTGAAATATTTCTTTGTTTTCTGATGAAAATTTTATGCGTGTTGTAACATTCCTTGCAAACATATGTTTTAGGAGTACCATAACTCGACAGAAATTTGAAGAGCTTTGTGGGGATCTTATTGAGGATGCGGGCAACAATAACTACATTTCCACATTAGTCAAAGCCAACTTTCCTCCATGACAATCTTAACGAAGCTCAAAGAAAATGTCGCTGAACAGAAAATTCATGAAATTCAACACATAAAAATTTCAAAAATAGTTATGTGACAGTGATACTTATGGGGTTTTGGCTCCGTTTTGAAGAATACAACAAGCTCATGTACCTGGATGCAGACACCTCTTCGATCTCCCATACTCGGCAATATTCGAAATTGGATCTCGCCCATTACCCATACCAGATCTGACATTACACATCGAATCTCTGGTAGGGATCCAACGGTCTTCCATATCTTCTCACGCTAATCGTAGATTTCCGCAATCTGTCGTCCTCTATTACTACCCCGACCGACCGCTACCTCTTTGTAGTTTTCTCCAGAGCTGTATTCATCGTCACTCTGTCCAAGTCTCATACGAATGGTCACATGAATGAATCTGAGTCTCATGCCAAACCATCCAAACATGTTTAAATAATAAGAATGGTAAGGGCACGGAACCGTTGCATTCCTCCCCCTTATTATAATGTAAGTCACCTCAACCCTGGCACTATATAATAAGTGGAGAGAGACACTCGACCGGATTTCCAAGATCGTGTGAAAATCAATAAGCATGTCATTTCTCGCTCTGAATTAGAATAGTCGGGTCGTTTAGTCCATCCACTCATCGTATTTATTATAGACGCAGCATAAACTCCCTTTATTGTAATAGTAGGCAAATCGATAATTTCATAGATCTTACGAATTGATCCCTTACTCCCATGAAAATAATAATAGGGGGGGAATGAATAATATATAGGCAACTTAACCTTCCATTATTCTTTAAGGTGGGTCTTCCAACCAACATGAGACTCGACCTGTTGATATGGAGGTTGAGTAGGTACCACATGAAATACTCTACCATTCTGTTCCGTCCGCCTTATTATTTGAAGGCTCTCAAGAATCTGGGGCTAGAATCATTCATAATGCCCATAAGATCTAGTTGCCTTATCGATTTTAGGGTGGGAAGTTGGAAGCACTTATATGTGAAAGGATTGCACACACTGTACATGTGAGACGGTATCATCTTCACCAAGAGTAGGCCTGTTGCGGATGCGAGGAAATAAGCACATTCGAATTTGTGTTTTCATTCTCCCCTATGAAGGAAAGGGAGAGGCATTTCTTCCACGTCTATGTATAGAAACAGTAAGCCACACAAGGCTTTTGGAAATCGATTAATTTCGATCGAAATCCCTGATTTCAGATATGACGTGGATGCTAACGGTTTTGAAAATAAGATCGCCAGTTATCGTCAAATATGGAAGAATATTGTTGCAAATCAATCAAATCAGATCTAGTCTTACAACCTCCTGTGGGAAAATATCTGAATGTGGTTTGAACGAGGATATAAACACAAATCTAAAACCGGATTTCAGGGGATATGCTAAGAAAAAAAATGGATCTGCTTACCTGGTCGATCCCTCTCAACATGAACTTACCTGCTCATTCCTTTAGTCAATTATTCCAGTGCGCCTTTATCCCGTCCAGTTCTTCCATGCAACCTAAATGCTTGCTATGCAATTGCATTTGACCTAGTGAAGGTTTCATATCTTCTTCAGCATTTTTTTCTTTATTTACATTACAACCGTGAGTAATATGCAAGCAAATATTTCTGCATAGTGAAATAAAGAATTTCGTTTTAACCAAATTAGGGTCCCGTGCGAGTTATTGACTGCCTACATATTTGATTCCCTACTGGGGACCAGAGGCTATATTTTTTTTTAGATCCCCGTCGAACAATCATATTCGTGATTTGCAGTCTCATCATGCACACTCAGGACGAGATTCTTAGGAGGTTTCGTATATACCAGGCACAAGGTCCATTGTCAGCGTTAGATACAAAGGGTTTCAGGTCCAGTCAAGATAGAGGTGGACTTGATAGGTTGAGGCTACGCATTCCAGGTTGTGGGTGGGATAAATATATGATCTCCAGCTTCGTTCTGGCGCATACGGCCTAGGAATAGTAAAGAAGAACTTTTTGCGAGCTTGTGCGTGTTATTGATGGGTAGAAAAATAAGAACCTTGCAAGTTGTTTATTTGTTTGATCGAGCTTATGAGGTGGCTTCTGCGCATTTAAAATTCATGATATATTGTATTTTTTGCAAGGTTGTTTTCAGGCATCTACAGGATAAGAAATGAAGGAAAAAACATGGTGAGGTAAAACAAAAAACAAAAAAAAAAAGAAGAGTGCGGTCTTGAGTTTCAATTGCAGACTTTATCCATTATTTTTTTTTTATAATGTACTTACTGTTTTATTGCTTTGATTTGTAGACATAAGCATGTGAAAAATTTATTTTTATCTATTATGCTTTTAAAGTAAAGAATACAGTAAAAGTATATTTTACAAGCTTATTAAAAATTTAGGAGCAAATGGAAGACAAAAAATAGATTAGGCGAAATTTGTTTTCGTCAATTAATTGATATTCCTGAAATCAATCAATCAGTCATCCTACTTTCTGATCCTCGCGTACGAAGCATGAACGAGAACATACTTATTCGAAACAAATAAAAAACTTGAAAAAAAATCCTACCTACTCTATGCTAATTAGATTTAACAATTAGTTACGTGTAATTAAACTTCCAGTGGAGCCATTCACACAACAGTAATAAAAATATGTTGTCTTTAAATTTCGAAAATGACAATTGAAAATATGTATGAACGTGTGAAATTATTTGTTGAAATTGTGAATTAAGAAAATAAAAAGAAAAACTAAATGTATCTAACCTAGTACTCGCTTGAAACCATCGTTCGATCAGGCTTTCATAGGCGCATTGTTCCTCGCTCAGATCATGCTGTAAATCTTCTTCATCTTCCTCGATCTCCTTTTCGGTCAATTGTTCGTCATCAGATGCATAAGAGTCTTCAGATGTTGTATCTTCAATTGTTTCTGGAAAAGTATTTGAATCTTTGATCCTTGTCAAGATCTCCTCTTCCTGGGAAGAGGAAATACTGACATTTGCCAGGATCTGAGTGAGTAGTTCCAAGCTGACATTCATTGTTAAACCATGTTAAAAAAAAAGATTCTTACAACACCCAAATCAAAATGAAAAAAAATTAAGAAAAACACTCTTGCTAACACATAGAACAATTATTCTTCACAGTTGCGTAAATTAACGCTCTTGATAGCTGGTAGGGACAATGAAGAGTCTCCTCTCACGAGCTTCTATGACCCTTAGAAATACCACATGTAGATCCCACTTTCAGAAATCGAAATTACTTCTACCTAGTTGATAGGGAGAACATGAGGAGTCTCCTCTCACGAGCTTCTATGTCCCCTTACCAACATGTCTAGATCACACTTGCAGAAATTGAAACTATTCTTGGAGAAATTGAAATTTGCAGAAATTGAAATTACTTCTACCTAGTTGATAGGGAGAACATGAGGAGTCTCCTCTCATGAGCTTCTATGTCCCCTTACCAACATGTCTAGATCACACTTGCATAAATTAAACACTCTTGCATAAATTGAAATTTGTAGAAATTGAAACTAATTTTACCTAGTTGGTAGGGAGAACATAAGGAGTCTCCTCTCACGAGCTTCTATGACCCCTTACCAACACATCTAGATCACACTTGCATGAATTAAAATGAAAAAGAAACTAATACCTCAATCCATCGTGCTTCCCCAACAACGACGCCAAAATGTTGGGCTCTAAAGATGTCTTAAAAACAACCTCTATGCATCAACCAAAGGTAGGTTCTTACCTTCCGTTTTCAATACCCACCTCTAGATATGCAACACCTGTAAAGGAACAACAATCGTAAAGGGAACGACAGTTGTTCTATTCAAATGAACGACACTTCCTGTAAAGGGAACAACAATCGTAACAAGGGTACAACAATTGTTACATTGTGCCGAATTAATGTTGAATTAATTGCATTGTAGTACTTGCCCAACTATTTAATTTGTCAACCCAGGGTTCGTAAATTGACGAAGCACGCACAAAGTATATGCAAGATTGAAGCAGAATTAATCTAATCTAATCTAATGTTTAAGCTACAACTGAAATTGAATCATTAATATAAAACACGACTGAAATTGAATCATTAATCTAACACACGGCTGAAATTGAAACACACGACTTGGCATTGAATAAATCTAGTTGCGTAAATGAAATTACTCTAAGAATGGGAAATTGTGTAAATGTAATTAATATAGAAATGGAGAACTACATGAAGGAAAATAAAATACAACATGTGAAGAGTTGAATGACACAACAACATATGTGAGCTCATGCAAATGAAGCAGTCTTACATTACAGTAATCAAATCAATCTTCATAACAAAATAATGAAAGCATGAAAGCCAAATACATGAATTAAAGCTAAGAATCCATACCTCTTTCGAATCCTAATGTCTTCTCTAATTCCATACTCTAATTGAATCCTCATGAAGAGAGAGCACTCCCTTTTATACATGAGAGCCTTGAAGATAAGATAACCATCTCATAATTACAAATCCACTTTTCTCTCAACCTATTTCCCATTATTACAAAATATAATCCCTTCAAATCCTCACATATATCTCTCATATATCCTAGATAAGATATTCCAACCAAATATCCATGATCTTCTCCTTGGAATGGGCTTGAATTATCTCCTCAAATCTTGAAATGGTGGAGGAAGTATTCAAGAAGTCCTTTTGAATTAATCCTTCACATATTCCTACACATTACAAAGCTCACACATTTTTGAGATATATATGAAAACATGTCGATTTTCTAACATTTAATCACAAATTCCCTTTTAATACTAAAATGAATAAAGTGGAGAACAATAAGGTGAAACCCAAGTATATTTATGAAAATGATATCTTGAAAGGTTAATGGGGTGATGAAATGTGGGGAATGATGAAGGGAACGGTGGATGAAAATAGGACATTTATGAGCCCCAACACTCACCTTCGAGGGAAACCGAAGAGAGGTGCCCTCTGGTACCAAAACAGAGCGGCCATGGCCAGCAGGCACCCGCCCTCCTTCGCTCCTATGCTTAACTCCTCACCTCCATCCTCCACTCAGTCCTCACCAGACCAAGGTGACCTTCCACCTCTGTCCTCACCATGGGATTGCCGAGTTGAATGGCTTAACCTTCAGGGGAATTCTCTTGGCTACACTCCTGGACCTCTCCCCAACTTGGCCTCGACCTCATAGCCAACATTGGCACACCCCTCTAGTCCACCACCCTTCGCTCCTTCGCCACCCCTATCACCATCTTATGTGCCTTCACTGGAGGAATTCAACGCGCAAACGTAGGAACTCCAATTGGAGGCATCTCAAAGCCAAGCTCTGCTCCAACCGGACTGTGCTTCGTTCTCGGGACTTTGAGATTCAATCTCAGTTCTCCAAGACTTGTTCTTATTACTTCCCTATTTCATTTTATTACATATACACTAAAATTACAAGAGTTCGTAGTACGAGTCTCTTGTTAAGGAAATACGGTATATATATCTGGTTTTGGGCAAGGAAACAAACATGTCCATAACTAATTTATCAAGGTTTTGGAAGAAGCATTTGCCAAAAGAGACCCTAAACTTAGCTACCTTTCTATAATTGTTCATATTATCATGACAAAAAGAGACTAAACAATCCAGAAATCAAGCCTCATGCCTCCTCTACCAACATCTGGGTCTTCAACGAGGTCAATGGGATTTGTTTTAGTACCTTATTTGAAACCTACATATTAAATAGGTTCATTGTATTTGGTCTTTTTAATTTAATATATGTTTCATTTTATTTGGACTATTCTTTTGGGAAGCTATCTTTAATGATGATGGCTATTGCCATCTAAAATTTTAACAATCAAAAGATAATTATTTTGTTTTATTATATTGTTTTTAAAATCAAATATTTTGAAAATAATATTATGGAGTTCATTTTGATTTTCTCAAACTAATTTATTATAAATATAAATGATATTACAATTATTTTGAAAATAATATTTAGTCTTTGTCTATGCACTTTAAGAGAACATTTTCATCTTCTACTTTATTAGAATTGCAAATTTTACAAATTCTTTATGTTGAAGACGTTTTTAGGCCATATTCACTTCCCACATTCCAATTTCAAATGAAAGTTATATGAATTTGTTCTTATTTTTACAATATTTATTTTCTTGAACACAAACATATTAAAGTGATAATTTTAATCTTTTAACTTTGGATATTTGTAGTAATAAAATTAGTCATGAATTTTTATGACATGACATGTAGAGATTATGTGCAAATTTTAAATAATTTTAATGATATTGATATGTTTTTTATATGAAAGTTTTTTTTTTTGACCGCAACTGAGGATAGATTAATAAAAGTCCGAAAAATCAACTTCCGGAGGCTGTGCTACACTGGAAGATTCCCTGGACAAGACAGAATGCTCTGTCATGAGAGGCAGAATCCAATGGCGGTCAAGGCCCTCAAAAACTGGAGTCCATCTGTTACAACGGCTTGCCCACACTGCTACAGTAGTGCATAGGGAGCAAAATGCATTTGAAGGGTAGGAGCGTGGTTGCCAGAAATTTACACCAACAGTTCCTGGAGGAGCTAGTAAACAGATTTTCCAAGAAGTAAAGTTTGCGGTGATCCGATTGCCATTTGATGCCCTGGTATGAGTGGAACTTCTTGACAGCGAACTCCAGAGCAGCGATTCTTTCCCCTTGATCTCAAACTGTGTTCGCAGTATTGGCCAGGAGTTCGGGGGGGCAGCCGAAGGAGCACAGCCCATTAGATGAGGCTGACTTGCCTGAGGAGAAGATCTGTCATCTTGGCCTAATAGAGGCTCGATCACAATAGCATCGGACTTTGCTGAAATTTGGATTTGAAGTTGTTCATTCTCAGCATGGCTAGAAGCAACTTGTTCTTCTAAACTAGTGTTTTTCTCCTGTAACTGTAAGAGTCTTTCTTTGATAATGGAAATCTTCCCCTCAAGATCATCACTTTCTTTGCAGGCGTTTTGAAGGTCATCGTTCAACTTTCCATTGTCATGCTGCAGGGTTTAGAGAGAGTTTTGCAACATAAGATTACCTTCCTCTTTCACTTGAGCCATTTGCTGATTTTTTAATCTAAGCTCTCTGCGCTCTTCTTCCAATTTTTGGCCATGGTAAATTAAGTCAGTGAAGTCTTTTTTAAGAATTGCATTCTAATCCTGTAAGAAACCAGCATCTCCACCGAGATTATTCCAAAGAGTCATGAGGCTGAGAATGGGGCAACGGTCAGTGGAACACTGAAGCAGAGATTACAAACCCCGAGATCAAGCCTACCAGAGTCACGGGATATTACAATTTGAGTCAATCCCATTGACAGAAATAGTTCTTCTGCTCAGGAGAGAAGCATGGTTGGCCTCGTGATCAACTTGCTTGTTAAGATGTCGAAGCACATGGTAGAAGCTTATAGTTTGAAACTTGCCAGCTAGGATCATTATTTTCTAGTAGATCCGCTTCATTTGGAGGCTGGAGGGCCTAGACTTCATGCGCATGGCCTACACCACTAGTTTGGAATCCCCAAAGACTGAGATGGTTTGAATGTTTAGACTGAGTGCTTGCCGGAGACCCTGCCATAGAGCATAAAATTCAGCAAAGTTATTAGATTGAACTCCCAACCCCCAGGCAAAGGTGGATCGAGTGGAGCCTGAGGACGTGAGGATCACTCCTCCTCCACCCGAAGGACCTGGGTTTCCCTTAAAGGCACCATCGAAGAACAAATAGTGAGTCTCCTACGTGAGTCTCCAATTTAGAAATTCCTCTTCATTCATTCGAATTTTCCAAACAGCTAGAGATGGAGACCTGGCAGAGGGTGGTGCTTGAGCATTTGTGGTTAGGGCTGTAAGCCAGGTTGTTTCCCTGTCATCTAATGGCTAAGCATTCCAAAGAGCAGGTTTGTAATCTAGGGTCTCTCCAAGGAGAACTTTGGCTTTCAATGCCACATTTGAGGGAGGGATCTCCACACTTCTGAAAAGGCGATTGTTCCTCTCAATCCATAGTTTCCAGAAAACAAATTTAGGAAGCAGCATCCAGACTATTTTGAGCAGGTTCTTTTTGGAAAGATGGAAGGGAGAGGAGTCAGCCCAATTGGAAAGGAGATCAGCAGTAAAAGAGGGCATTACAAAACTGGGAATATTCATGGGAAGGACTTCTTTCCAAACCTCTCTTGAGAAGGGATAGAAAAATAGTAAGTGGTCAATGGTTTCTTCATAATTCTTACACAGGGAACATCTTGAGGGCCCTTCCAGGCCTCTTTTCCTCAGATTCTCCGCAATGAGGATACTTCTGTGCGCTATATTCCAGCAGAAAAAATCAACTTTCGGGATGGACAAAGTGGACCAAACGTACTTCCAGTGGATAGGGTTTGGGGAAGCTTGAGGGGTCGCCATTAAAGCTTGATAGCCTTCCACTGTAGTGAAACTTCCTGATTTTGTACCCCAACCTCTCTTATCCCTAGCAGCTTGTTTCAGTGGGGCTTTGCCCTGCAGAAGCTTGGACAGAAGCTTTGCTTCCTCGTCAAGCCTGGGGGGGGTGGCCTCTTAAATTCCAATCATACCAGTTGTTTTCATTATCCCAGGCAGAGAGGTCCCAAAGGGTGAAGACATGCTGCTCCTGAAGCCACTGCTTTATGTTCTGTATTCCAAGATTTTGCCCCAAAGGCTCTTCCCCAAGGATTGAGTCTTCCCAAACTTTGATTCTTTTCCCATTACCAGGCATCCAGTACAATAAAGATCTGAAGTGTTCCAGGGCTTTGAGACAGAGTTTAAAAATAGAGGATCCTTTTTTAATGGAAGGATTTTTATCTAAGCACCGCTGTCTCTGCCTTGTGAAGTATTTTTTCCATAATACCTTCTTACTCCAGCTAGATCTTCCGGATACCAGTTGCCAAAGGGGTTTGGATCCCGTGGCTAAATTCTGAGCATGAATACTTCTAACTTGGAGGCCTCCTTCACTGTAAGGTCTTTGGATTTTGTCCCAACTAACAAGATGTAGCTTTTTCAGGTTTCCTCTCCCTCCTTCCCATAGAAATTTCTTGAAGAGACTTTCAATCTTGTCGATGACTGTAATGGGGGCCAGAAGAATAGAGGATTGATAAATAGGGATACTGTAAAGAAAAGATTTCAGCAAAACTAATTTCCCTACTAGTGTAATCCAACCGGCCCCCCACTTCTGAATCTTTGCTTTTAACTTGTCAATGATGGGATTCCAACTCACTGAGTTGATGGCAGATTTAAATATTGGGACACCCAGGTAGGTGAATGAGTCCCAATTCTGCGAGCATTCCATTTCCAAAACTCTAGAGATTCTCCCAATTTCTGTTCCAAGGTAGTTCCAGCAATAAATTTTTCTTTTTTGCAGGTTGATCTTGCTTCCAGAAACCTGAATGTAGATTTCTAGCTCCTTCTTGAAGCTCCTTGTAGAATGGAATCCGATGCCTCCCAAAAGTAGAGTATCATCTGCAAATTGGGCATGATTTATGTCCTTTACATTTGGCACCATGCAGAGACCAAGGAGGGAAAGATCTTGCTGACAGTTGTTTAGCTGGAAGCTGAGCACAGAGGCCTGAATGGCATAGAGGAGCGGAGATAGGGGGCACCCTTGACGTAGCCCTCTTAAGGCCTGGAAGAAGTTTGTCGATCTCCCGTTGATGCAAGGGGATATCCAAGGGGAACAGATGCATCCTTTAATCCAGCCAATGAGCTCCGGGGAAAACCCAAAATTCTCCATCACCATGAAGAGATAGTCATGTCTTACTCTATCAAATGCATTGGCTAGATCTAGTTTCACAGCCATTCCTTTCTCTTTTCGGTGGACGCTGTAATGGATGGATTCTTGAACAAGAATGACATTGTCTAGGATTTTTCTTCCCTTTATGAAACCTCCTTGATTTTCGGGAATGATCCTCAGAAGAATTGTTTTGATCCTATTGGCTATAATCTTGGTGACCAGCTTGTATCCTGTGTTGCAGAGGGAGATGGGTCTGAACCGGGAGAAATTAGAGGCCCCTTGCTCCTTCGGGATCAATGCTAAGAAACAGGAGTTTGTGCTCCCTCCCAACTTGTGGTGGCTTTGAGAGTTCCTTACCATTCGGAGAAGATCATATTTGATTATATCCCAATAGTTGGAATAAAATCTGGCTATGAATCCATCTGGGCCAGGGGCGTTGTCCGGGTTCATATGGGACAGAGCAGATTTGAGTTATTTCATAGTAATAGGAGCTGCAAGAGAGTCATTATCAGAGGCTTGAATCACTTTGGGAATTAGCGAGAGGGGGTAAGCATGAGGATCTAAGGAATCAGTAGGGGGAGCTATATAAATGTCTTGGAAATGGGAAAAGGCAGCCTGTTTAATGCCTTCAAAATCTTTCACCAGGTTGCCTTGATGGAAGATTTCCTTCATTGTTTTGAAATTTTTTCTAGCTTCAGCTTGTTTGTGAAAATAAGAGGTGTTTTTGTCACCACTCGATAACCAAAGGCTTCTAGACTTTTGACACCAATACTCTTCTTCGACTCTGCAAGCTTTGTAAAAGGCTTTCTGGCAGTTACTTTCTATCCGGGAGATGCTTTCAGTGATGGGAACAAATTCCATGAGGGTTTGATGGTTTTCCAAGGCAGCTTGAGCATCTTTCCTGCAAGAGACCGGGGAGGAATGAAGCTTGGCCCAGTTCTTAAGATCAAGTTTTAGTCGTCTAAGATTTTCTTCCCAAATAAAGGAGGGGCTTCCAGTAACCCTTTTACTCCAAGAGCTAGTGACAATGTGACTAAAGCCATCTTGTTGGACCCACAGGGGACTAAACCTAAAGGGGATGGGTCCCAGATTTTCATCAACGGGGAGATCAAGGAGGATAGGCTTGTGTTCGGAGACACAATGGGGAAGGATTTTGGATGAGCCATGAAGCCCCAAGGTGAGGAAGGAGGAGTGGACCAGAAACCTGTCTAGACGGGCCACGATGTGCCCTGGCCCTAGCCTTTTATTAGTCCAGGTATAGTTACCATTGGAGGGTTTAATGTCAACAAGATCCCATCCTAAGATGGTGTCTTCAACCCATTCTCGAGAGGGATCTCGGACAATGGAGCCCCCTTTTTTCTCATTTGCGTCTAGGGTGACATTTAGGTCCCCTGCAATGATTATATTTTCAGGCCTGTGGAGGTTTAGGAACGCTTTAATTGAGTCCCAGAAATCTTTTTTTTCAGCTAACATAATAGGAACATAGAGATTGAACAAACTTACTTAGTGGCCTGAAGATTTGTGAGTGAGTTTGGTGTAGATCCAGTGAATAGTACTGTGGACAACAAGCAACTCAAATATGGAGGAGTCCTAGAAGGTGGCTAGACCTCCTGAGGCCCCCCTGGCGCTGACAGCTTCCCTAGAGATTTTTTTCCAGGATGAGTTTCCTGCATGGAGGGCAGAGTCATCCTCCATTTTTGTCTCCTGAACTAGCAGGATCTCAGGCTTGTTGATTCTTACTAAGTCTCTCATTGCTTYGACTTTMTGTGGRMTGCCTAGACCTCTRYAGTTCCAGGAGATGTACCRCATTATTTACTTTTAGAGGGGAYGACCCCTTTAGAGGCCTGGCCTTGCTTGGATCTTGTATTCATCATGCCTTTAAGAGTTTGCTGGGAGCCTTGCAAAATATCTGCGTAAGAGAATTCTTCCCTTTTCTTTTTATTTGGTTTCCGGCCCCTTGGGTTCTTGACTGGGGTTGCATGCGGGCTCCCGGACTCAGTGGAACCTTCATCAGTGTCTCCTCCTGGGTCAAAGTCCTCTTCCTCTTCTCCGCGAGTAGGAGAGCTTCCAGATAAAGGATTTGCTGGTTCTGGTTGGATTTCCCCTGGCTCCAATGAGATGGCACCTTGGGTGTCTTGTGTCTCAACAGGGATACCTAGATCAG
This sequence comes from Picea mariana, assembly GCA_032191745.1. NCBI lineage: Eukaryota > Viridiplantae > Streptophyta > Pinopsida > Pinales > Pinaceae > Picea > Picea mariana. The sequence continues at coordinate 49,782 of JASDQU010588826.1, forward strand.
GAGGAGTGGATTCCCAAATGACAATAACTGGAGTGGCTTCTGGAGCATTCACCACCAAGGAACTTGCTCCTAGGGCCGTGGTGACTGGCTGCTAAATCATAGCTTGAGATTGGGCGGGTTCCTTCGACAGGGCTTTAGGATCTGATTTATGTGCATTGCTTGGTGCTCTTTTCTCATTTGGCTTGGAGCAGGCCTTTCCTCTTTTGACCCTCTGCCATCCCTCGCCTTCTTCTTCTGGCTGGGCTTTTGGGCAATTGCGCTGGAAGTGGCCATGTTCATGGCAGAGCCGACACTTGAAAGGAAGTTGTTCATAATCGAGTTTCTGGAAATGAGACCAAGAGCCTACAGAGAGTTTGATGGCTTCTGGCAGACCTGCCTCCAAATTAACTTCAACACAAATCCTCACGTAGGAGTACTGCCCTTTATGCTCTTCTTTGTCAATGAAACGTCCTAGGGTATTCCCTATTTTTTCTAGGGCTTGAATATTCCAGCAATGGATCGGAAGATTAGGGAGTCTTACCCAGACCGGTACCTCTTTGGGTACATCAACTGTTGGATCAAAGTACGGAGACCACCGGTTTAGATAGAGACCTTGAGTGCCCATAAAATAGGGGCCACTTCGGAAGATGAGATCGCGATCTTCTTTTGAGATAAATTCGAAGATGAAGAATCCTCTTCCCACAGGGTAGCAGGTGACACTGTGCTTCAGATGGGGCCTCCAGTTACGTTGAATCTAGTTATCCATGGTTTTGGATGAGGGCCATAGCCCCATGAATTGGCCAACCAAACCTCTTTCAGCAAGAGCTAGGGTGATTTTAATGGAGTACTCCTCTGGCAGATCGATTTCAGGTATAGTGTCAAGTTTCTTGACGAATTTCGGGGCCTCTTTGGCCGTCGGTTTCTTCCCGGACGATGCTAACAACCTTCTAAACGCCTCTTCGATAGAGATCGGGGAGGAGGGAGGGGGATTCCCTCCCCCTGGTGTGGCCATGGAGGCGGCCTGGAGCTGCGCAACAGGAAGCAAACCCTAGAGGAGGGCAGCGATACACTATGCGATCGAGAAGCTTGAAAAAATCCCTCTTGTAAATCCGTGTTGTTTTCGTTTTTTATATGAAAGTTAATCAAATAGGAGAGGTAATTTTTTACAAACACAATTTAAAATAAATTAAATTTCTTTCTATATTTTTATAACGTTAAATAATTCTGAAATTATAATTTATTATTGTTTTTTCTTAAAAAAAAAAAACCTATATTTCATTGAGTTGAAAGAAATATACATTTTGTAAACGGTTAAAGCATTTATGAAATAATCATCCTCATATTTTTCTCTTTCTAAAGTGAAAAATGATGTAAAAAACTATCCCTCTATGAAAAACATATTTTCACAAGTAATATATGCTTTTACACTGGATAATCTAAGAGATCTACATTCCTAAAAAGACCTCCATAAAAAAAATTTAGAGATATGTAATGAAAAGTCTTAAATCTTAGGTAGGTTGGTCTTTTTTAAAATTTTGGCTATCATGACAGTCCTCATTAGAAGATGGATAAATGGAGTTCCTATAAGAGATGAACATCTTTGATTTCTTTACATAACCTTGTACTCTCATCCAGTTATTATAGATCTTCATTTGATAGGATGTATGCTCCACCATTAAGTTCTTTATAGACATGTTCAAAGCATGTTGAGTTAAAAACATATATATAACATTTGATTTCATTAAATATTAGATTCAGGACCAAATTTTCCATTTTTGTGTTGCAATTTATCGAGTTGATTACTAATAACGTGTCACAAAACTTGGATTTTTAAGATGTCGTTGCGTATGATTGGTTTTAAGAGTAATTTTAGGGTAAGAAGTTTTACAAAGTCATTAGATCTCTCTCTTAATCCTATGAATTTGATACAATGGGTGTCCTTTAGATAACTAACACCTTCGTCTCCATGTTTTGAGGGAGTACCTTGATTAGCGACACAAAGTAACCCCATGGACAAGATTTGTCAATAGAAGCATGAATTAATTGTCTTGGAGAATGGGTTTGTGAAATAGATTTAAATTTTGAGAAAAATGTCTTAGCTTGGAAGACACATTGAAAATGAGGTATATACATATCTTCAAATATTCCAATACTTCTAGCTAGCCGGATTCTTCACAATGCTATTTGAGGGAGATATTTGAATTCTTTGACATTTGAGTTTTGATGCCACTTTTTAAGGCACTCTTCAACATAATGTCCTTTCTAACTATCATTTTTCCATGTTAATACATCCATTTCAATCCATCCTTTCCTTGACTTGGGGTATAATATTAGTAAATGGCCTAAGATTTCTTCTTCCTTTTTACATAGTACACATATGCTTCGCCCTAATATACTCCTTCTCTACAGAACATCCCAAGCAAGGGATTTATTTATGATTGCCAACAACTTGAATATTCTTGTCTTTAAAGGATCTTTAATTTTACTAATTTAATTCCATCATTAGAGTGATTCTTTTGGGTTGTCTAGGGTATGCATTGTTTTATGTCATAGCTTTGGAGTGTAACTCTTCAATTTTGGATTTTTTTATTAGACAAATTCAACATCAAAGTCTTTATTGTGAACATGACATACTTTTACTTTGTTTATATATGTTTGTTCGATAGGTAGTTTTGGATATAATTTTGAGGAAAATCTAAGTATGAAGAAATCACACAGAAGGAAGGAATCACGCAGAAGGAAGGATTCACGCAGAAGGAAGGAATTGCGCAGAAGGAAGGATTTGAGCAGAAGATAGAATGGGAGCAGAAGGATGCAAAGGACATAGACAATGCAAAGAAAAATGGATAAAGAAATCGAGTGAGAAAAGGAAGTGCAAACAATGATAGTGCGACTTTCCAAAAATAGAAGGATAACAAAAAAGTTGTATAAAGAACAAGAAGTAGAAGAAGTCAAATAGCCAATTAACTGAAGATGGCTATGCCATGCATTGTAATGGGTTATTTCAAGAAAGATAAGAATAGAACTTGAAACCCTAGATTTTGGGGTATAAATATGTAACGGGATTGGGATATAGAGGTATATACACACATATAGATATAGATGTATGCGTATGTGAGTGTGAGAAGGTGCGCATGAAAGAGAATTGAGGACATATCATGAATGTAATAGTCAGTTAGTAAGAAAGAAGACGAATAAAGAAGGAGTTTAGAGAGGATATTGTGTATTGTGTTCTTACTTGTCTCTATGCATTCATGAATGAATTTAGTTTATGAATTGGTTATGATGGAATGTTCATGTATGGATGTGAGAGTTTAGGTAATAATCAAGAACATACATAAGTTAAGATCAGGAAGAATGATTCACGCATCAACCTCCCTTTCCCTTACTGCTGCAGAAACCTAGTTCTTACAGCTCCAATAGATACCTTGGGTGAGACTTCATCTGCGCAAGCAGGTGATTCCAGAAGGGACAATATATTGAGGGTTTTTTTGGTCACGGGAAAATCGAACCTTGGTTCTTATAACCCTTGTGTAGACAAGAGGCATCCAAAAAATAGTTTCATTGCCAAGACCGAGAATTTGTGACTAAGGGAATGTTTTGGAGGCCGACTAAGAAAGAAATCACAGACTGGATGGAACAAAAAGAACGTGAATTCACATGACAAGAGAATAGGAACCCTTGGATGAGTGATGAGTAATGGATGCAAAAGTATGTGTTCACCGATCAACATGAAATTTTATTTGGCGAATTCCTAGAAATTTTGACCGAGTGACTAGAATTATTAGTAGAGAAGACATGAAAGTTTATTGCTGCAACACCGAAGAATTGGACTCTGGAACTGGTAAGGTAACTAAATTTAGTAAGTAACCCACCTACTCAAGTAGTTGATTTTTGGTTGGATAGTATACTAGGGGGTTATGTTACCGAATTTTTCGTAGATTGTATTCAGTCATACATTGTTGCAGAAATAATTTTTTTCAAAGGCCCACGTGGGAGGTTCTTGAAATCATTGAATATGTGGATAAAGATGCTATTATGTGAAAATCATGTGATGATAATGAAGTCTGACAACTAAATGGGCCTTGTGCACATAGGGGAGTTGGAGGATAATATAAGGATCACCTGAGAAAGGGGAGGAAGCCATGAAAGAGGAAGGAAGGGACTAAGTATGCAAGAAGGTAATACACTAGAGGAAGAATACGAATTTGGAGAGTTGCGCGGAGGAAGGAGGTATAAAAAGAAAAATATTGGGGCTAGGAGAGAAGAGCCACACAGTGAGCCAGAAGTATGAGAACCTTGCGCACAAGTCTGAATTGTAGAGATACCATATATAGGAGGTAAAGAAGAGAGGTGTAAATCCAGTCCAGTAATAAAAGAGTCGGTAAGCCCTACTCAGATAGGATCCTGCATTGAATCCATGACCCCATGTGCGTCACCACAATCATTAATAACATTCGAAGACTTGTCGAAATCCATCATAGTTAGCCAAGGAGGACAAAACAATACTAGTCGAAATAGTGGGAGTAGTGTGCAGAGTCAAAATCAGAGTGTACCAACATCACCAAGAGGAGGGAATACATAGACCAACATGGTGGGGATAGATAATACTCTTAGAATTATTGAATTCAAGGGTGCAAGGTTAGAATACCCAGAACAAAACTTGTTTGTCTATGAGACAGTTTGGGCCGCTAAAATCATACCAGATGAAGCAATGAAAATTGCACAGTTAGCGACAATGTTTGAGGGTCGCACGCTAGTATGGTATATGAAGTTACAGGGTATTACACCTACTAGACAGGATAGGACTTATAAGCCGAGCTTCCTTACTAATGTTTATGAACCAACCACCCCGGGAGACAAGCTCAACTTCATTCAAAATCTGGATCGGCTAGCCAACCTCATCAGCAATCGTCGGTGGATACTGGGGGGGGATTTCAACATGGTATGCTACCTAGAAGAAAAGAGGGGCGACACATGCAGACTTGAGATGGAAAGTGGGCACTTTCAAGTTATGATAGACACACTTGGTCTCATAGATCTGGAAGCCTAGAATGTCCTTTTCACTTGGTCAAACCGGCATTCGGGCTCCCAACAAGTTGCATGTTGTCTGGATCGCTTTCTCGTTTTAGAAACCCTCTTAATGGAAGGCCTAGCGATGTCTGATAGCATCTTGGACATCTTGGGCTCCGACCACTCGCCTATACATCTCTCACTGGATATCTCTTGCTCTCCTGGACAGAAGCCCTTCATATTTGAGTGTTTCTAGCTTGACCACCCGGATTTCCAAGCTCTCACTCTGAAATGGTGGAGGGAAGTCGTCATCTCTCATGGTTCCAAAATGTTCCATTTTCAACAACGACTGAAAAACTTTAAGCAAAGCCTGAAGATTTGGAAAAAACAACATTCAGAAATATTTTTGAAGCCTAGAGAAACCTGAACAACCAAATGAAGCTCATCCAGATCTAGATAAGGAATCATAGCCTCATGGAGGACCTCAAAGCACATGAAAATATACTTAAATAACAGTTGGAGGAAAGGCGTTCTCAAGCGGAAGTCCTGTGGAGGAAAAAATCTTGAATACAATGGCTTCATGAAGGGGAATGGAACACCAAATTCTTCCATCCTGTGACCATCCAACGTAGACACAACAAACGCATCACGCACCTGGTCACAGAGCAAGGGTGAACTCTCCATAAACATGAAGATATCGAGCAGGAAGTGGTCTCTTATTACCAAGATCTGTTGTCAGAACCTCCTATTGACAATCCCCTGACATAGAAAAGTTCACCCAGGAGATCCCCAATCTCATAAATCGAGAACAGAATGAAGCTTTGTCCAGGCCAATCACGATTGAAGAAGTATACCTAGCCCTGCAAGACACCCCCGTAAGCAAAGCTTCAGGTCTAGACGACTTCACGATGAACTTCTTTCATTTCTGTTGGCCCATGATTCAGGCGGAAGTCTAGGACACCATTGAAGACTCTCACATCTTTGGCCAGGTTCTCCCTGCTCTTAATGCCACTTTCCTAGCCCTCATCCCCAAAGAAGATAGAGTCACTCATCCTAAACAATTTAGATTGATTTCTCTTTGTAGTGTAATCTACAAGCTACTAACAAAAGTAATTGCCCAACGTCTCAAACTGCTCATGCCCCTCATCATTTCCCCCGAGGAGTCGGGTTACATTGAAGGAAGGAAAATTCTTGATAGCGTCATCCTTGCCCATGAAGTCATAGACTCTCTCCAGAGCACAAGTACTCCAGGTATGCTATTAAATTCAGATTTTTCCAAAGCTTTTGATAAACTCAGCTGGGCTTACATGAAATCAATTCTTATTGCTTTTGGCTTTGCTTTGGATTGGGTGGACTGGATTCTAAACCTCACTTATTCTTCCTTCTTATCCATTTTGATCAATGGTGTTCCTTCCCGCCCCTTCTCTCCCTCTCAAGGAATACGTCAATGGGACCCCATGTCCCCATTCCTCTTCATTATCATGGCAGAAGGGCTCAACCACTTCATCAAAGCCTCCCTTGTAGACAAGTCTCTAGTTGGACTCTTCTATCATGGCATGGATCCCCCCATCTCCCACAACCAGTTTGTTGATGACACCCTAATTTTGAGCTCCCCCACCACCCGTGAAGCCCTGAGCATTCTCAATATCCTGAAAAATTTCTGTGCAGCCTCAGGAATGGACATTAATAAAGAAAAATCCCAGCTCTTCTTTTTTAACACCCCTTTACATGTTCAACTGCACATCACCATCATCCTGGGCTTCACACATAGCTCCTTTCCATCCAAATAACTTTGCATTCCACTCATCAATAAAGCCCTTCAAAACTACTCCTAGGAAGGGCTCCTCTCTTCCATGGGAAAAAGACTCTCCTCCTAGACCTTTCGAATGCTCAACCTACCCAGTTGCCTCATCCTCCTCAATTCAGTCCTTCAAACCTTTCCTATTTATTCCTTCTCTACACTGGCTTCCCCAAGTTGTATTCTTACTGCCTTCAAAACCCTTCAAAGAAACTTTCTTTGGAAAGGGGGAAAGATGGAATGAAAAATAGCTCTGATCAACTGGGAAAATATACACAAGCCAAAATTAAAAGGCGATCTTGGCTTAAGGGACTCTGCCACTCTCAACAAAGTCCCCAGTGCGAAGATTTGGTGGATATGGTTGAAGCGACCTAAGGACCTTTGGGCCAGACTTTGAAGGAAGAAGTACGGTCCACATATTGTTGAAAACCAACTTATCAGATGGAATGAAAACATACAGGGCTCCTTGACCTGGAATGTTACAAGACAAGGCCACTCCCTGATTGTCGATCATGCTTTCTGGGAAATACGGAATGGAAGGACAACTCTCTTTTGGAATGACTCGTGGCAACAATGGCCCTCCATAACGCAACACTCTATTGTAGAGAATCTCCTTACCCCGACCACTCAGGCTAGTCTAATAATGATTGCAGACTATTGGCAAGAGAACCCCCCAAGCGCAACTTGACATCATTGGAAATCCACTCCCACATAACTTCACACTCCAGCGCACATTGATCTTTAACCTTGGCACGAGATAAGTTCTTCCAGGAAAATTCTGATTTCTCATGGAGACGATATCTTAAGATGGGGGGACTCCTCACGAGGCACCTTCACCATCAAAGAGGCCTACAACATAAAGACTGCCTCACACTTGCTCCCCCAGGAACCAGTTTAGGCGAAAATATGGTCAATCAAGCATTGGAAAAAAATAATAACTTTCCTCTAGCTCATTGCACACAAGGGCATCCTCACCTGGGACAACCTCACCAAAAGTGGTTTTATTGGGCCCTTTATTTTCCCTCTTTGTTGGAAAGACTCGGAATCTCAAAATCATCTGCTCATTCTCTGCTCCTACAATACTCAAATCTGGGATCACTGCGCCTCAATCATGTGCACCACGGATTGCAAGCAAGAAGGCCTCAGGGAGACCTTAGAAGAATGGAGAGACTCAACTTTTCAGTCTCCCATCCTAAATCGTATTTGGCAGCTACTTTTGGGATTCATTCTCTGGTAGCTCTGGAAAGAGCGAAACAGACAAATTTTCCTTTCATCTCAGCTTGACTAGAAGAAAATCTGGCAACACATAACTAACAACATCAGAGAAATCATTCTCCTTCAGCCTTGGAAAGAGGAAGACTTGTCTTGTCCTCCACAGGAAAAGCGCATCTTGGACAAATGGATCATCAAATTTCACCCACATTTTGCAAGGAAACCCAAAAGTTTACAAGGCAAAGGAAACCCTTCACATTGGTCTTTTCCAGCTCCAAGATTCATTAAATTAAACTTTGACGGAGCTTCCAAAGGTAATCCGGGCCCTACTGGCTTCGGGGTGGTTCTTCACAACAATCAAGGAAGCATAATACTCATCGCAGTATGTAGCATTGGACACAACACAAACAACGCAGTTGAGCTCTGGGGTCTGATCAAAGGACTACAACTTACTCAAGACAATGGGCACAATGACCTGATCATCGAGGGGGATTCTCAAATAATCCTAAGCCTTTTCACAAAGATACTCAATGGAGTGGATCCGTACAACATCTCCCCATGTTGGCGACTCACCACAGGACTCAGTGCCATTGCAGCTCTCATTTCGCCTCACTTGGTGCTCATTCGCATGTGAGAAGGAAAACCAACCAGGTAGCAGACAAACTGGCTAATTTTGGGGTGGTTTTAGAAGGACCAGATATCCTCTATACGTCCCCCACCCATATAGATCAACCCCTCTTTCAGGATTTCTTAGCTAAGGCTCTCAGCATAGACGGCCCCCCAGATAGGGTGTCAGAGAGCTCCAAGCCTCCAACAACGAACTCAGTTCCCACCACCTCGCCTTGACCCACGTGACGAAACCTACTACTCCTTTCAGCCTTTATTACCACCATATGTCTATTGCAACCGTCCATTTCACCGCACTCTCAACTAAATGCTCCGGTGCGCTCAGAGCTCGCTTCCCATCATGGCTATGACATTGGTACACTTTTTGATCCTCCTGCGCTCGTGTGCCTTTACTCTTCATCGTCCCTCTTATGGTGATGCCCATCCCCCTAGTTGGCTTCTTTCGCCCTCCCCTTCCAACAACTTTTGCACTCAGTCATTCTCCCTGGTGCCTACCTGGTTCTTCCTGTTCGAATCTCCGCCTCTCCCTCTCGTTCATCAGGCTATGCCTCACCTTCGAGGGAAACTAAAGAGAGGTGCCCTCTGGTACCAAAACAGAGCGGCCATGGCCAACAGGCACCCTCCCTCCTTCGTTCCTGCCCTTAACTCCTCACCTTCATCCTCCACTCAGTCCTCACTAGACCAAGGCGACCTTCCACCTTTTTCCTTGCCATGGGCTTGTCGAGTGGAATGGCTTCATGTTCAAGGGAATTCTCTCGGATACACTCCTAGACCTCTGCCCAACCTGGCCTTGACCTCACAGCCAACATTGGCAAACCCCTCCAGTCCACCACCCTTCGCTCCTTCGCCACCCCCATCACCATCTTATGTGCCTTCGCTAGAGGAATTCAACGCACAAATGCAGGAACTACAATTGGAGGCATTTCAAAGCCAAGCTCTGCTCTAGCTGGACTGTGCTTCGTGCTCGGGACTTCAAGATTCTATCTCAATTCTCCAAGACTTGGTCTTATTACTTCCCTATTTCATTTTATTACATATACACCAAAATTACATGAGTTCGTAGTACAGGTCTCTCGTTAAGAAAATCCGATATATATATATATATATATATATATATATATATATATATATATATATATATATAGTTCTGTGGCAAGGAAACAAACAAGTCCATAACTAATTTATCAAGGTTTTGGAAGAAGCATTTGCCAAAAGAGACCCTAAACTTAGCTACCTTTCTATAATTGTTCATATTATCATGACAAAAAGAGACTAAACAATCCATAAATCAAGCCTCATGCCTCTACCAACCTCTAGGTCTTCAACGAAGTCAATGGGATTTGTTTTAGTACCTTATTTGAAACCTATATATTAAGAAGGTTCATTGTATTTGGTCTTTTTAATTTAATATATGTAAGTTTCATTTTATTTGGACTATTCTTTTGGGAAGCTATCTTTAATGATGATGGCTATTGCCATCTAATTTTAACAATCAAAAGTTAATTATTTTGTTTTATTATATTATTTTTAAAATCAAATATTTTGAAAATAATATTATGGAGTTTATTTTGATTTTCTCAAACTAATTTATTATAAATATAAATGGTATTACAAATATTTTGAAAATAATATTTAGTCTTTGTCTATACACTTTAAGAGAATATTTTTATTTTCTACTTTATTAGAATTGCAAATTTTACAAATTCTTTATGTTGAAAATGTTTTAGGCCATATTCACTTCCCACATTCCAATTTCAAATGAAAGTTATATGAATTTGCTCTTATTTTTACAATATTTATTTTCTTGAACACTAACACATTAAAGTGATAATTTTAATCTTTTAACTTTGGATATTTGTAGTAATAAAATTAGTCATGATTTTTTATGACATGACATGTGGAGATTATGTGCAAATTTTAAATAGTTTTAATTAATTTTAATCTTTTAACTTTGGATATTTGTAGTAATAAAATTAGTTATGATTTTTTATGACATGACATGTGGAGATTATGGGCAAATTTTAAATAATTTTAATGATATTGATATGTTTTTTATATGAAAGATTATCCAATAGGAGAGGTAATTTTTTACAAACACTATTTAAAAATAAATTAAATTTCTTTTTATATTTTTATAACGTTAAATAATTTTGAAATTATAATTTATTATTGCTTTTTCTTTTTCTTTTAAAAAAAAAAAACTATATTTCATTGAGTTGAAAGAAATATACATTTTGTAAATGGTTAAAGCATTTATGAAATAATCGTCCTCATATTTTTCTCTTTCTAAAGTGAAAAATGATGGAAAAAACTAACCCTCTATGAAACACATATTTTCACAAGTAATATATGCTTTTAGACTAGATAATCTAAGAGATCTACATTCCTAGAAAGACCTCCTTAAAAAAATTTAGAGATATGTAATGAAAAGTCTTAAATCTTAGGTAGGTTGGTATTCTTTAGAATTTTGGCTATCATGAGAGTTCTCATTAGAAGATGGATAAATGGAGTTCCTATAAGAGATGAACATCTTTGATTTCTTTACATAACCTTGTACTCTCATCCAGTTATAGATTTTCATTTGATAGGATGTTTGCTCCACCATTAAGTTGTTTATAGACATGTTCAAAGCATGTTGAGTTAAAAACATATATATAACATTTGATTTCATTAAATATTAGATTCAGGACCAAATTTTCCATTTTTTTCTTGCAATTTATCGAGTTGATTACTAATAACGTGTCACAAAACTTGGATTTTTAAGATGTCGTTGTGTATGATTGGTTTTAAGAGTAATTTTAGGGTAAGAAGTTCTACAAAGTCATTAGATCTCTCTCTTAATCCTATGAATTTGATACAGTTGGTGTCCTTTAGATAACTAACGCCTTCATCTCCATGTTTTGAGGGAGTACCGTGATTAGCTACACAAAGTAATGCCATGCACAAGATTTGTCAATAGAAGCATGAATTAATTGTCTTGGAGAAGGGGTTTGTGAAATAGATTTAAATTTTGAGAAAATTGTCTTAGCTTGGAAGACACATTGAAAATGAGGTATATACATATCTTCAAATATTCCAATACTTCTAGCTAGCCGGATTCTTCACAATGCTATTTGAGAGAGATATTTGAATTCTTTGACATTTGAGCTTTGATGCCACTTTTTAAGGCACTCTTCAACATAATCTCCTTTCTAACTATGATTTTTCCCTGTTAAGACATCCATTTCAATCCATCCTTTCCTTGACTTGGGGTATAATATCAGTAAATGGCCTAACCTTTCTTCTTCCTTTTTACATAGTACACATATGCTTCGCCCTGATCTACTCCTTCTCTACAGATCATCCCAAGCAAGGGATTTATTTATGATTGCCAACAACTTGAATATTCTTGTCTTTAAAGGAGCTTTAATTTTCCTAATTTAATTCCATCATTAGAGTGAGTCTTTTGGGTTTTCTAGGGTATGCATTGCTTTATGTCCTAGCTTTGGAGTGTAACTCTTCAATTTTGGATTTTTTTATCAGACAAATTCATCATCAAAGTCTTTATTGTGAACATGACACACTTTTACTTTGTTTATATATGTTTGTTCGATAGGTAGTTTTGGATATAATTTTGAGGAAAATCTAAGTATGAAGAAATCACACAGAAGGAAGGAATTGCGCAAAAGGAAGGATTTGCGCAGAAGGAAGGAATTGCGTAGAAGGAAGGATTTGAGAAGAAGATAGAAAGGGAGCAGAAGGACGCAAAGGACAGAGACAACGCAAAGAAAAATGGATAAAGAAAGCAAGCGAGAAAAGGAAGCGCAAACAATGATAGCGCGACTTTCCAGAAATAGAAGGATAACAAAAAAGTTGTATAAAGAACAAGAAGTAGAATAAGGAAAATAGCCAGTTAATTGAAGATGGCTATGCCATGCATTGTAATGGGTTATTTTGGGAAAGATAAGAATATAACTTGAAACCCTACATTTTGGGGTATAAATATGTAACGGGATTGGGATATAGAGGTATATACACACATATAGATATAGATGTATGCGTATGTGAGTGTGAGAAGGTGCGCATGAAAGAGAATTGAGGACATATCATGAATGTAATAGTCAGTTAGTAAGAAAGAAGACGAATAAAGAAGGAGTTTAGAGAGGATATTGTGTATTTTGTTCTTACTTGTCTCTATGCATTCATGAATGAATTTAGTCTATGAATTGGTTATGCTGGAATGCTCATGTATGGATGTGAGATTTTAGGTAATAATCAAGAACATACATAAGTTAAGATCAGGAAGGATGATTCACGCATCAACCTCCCTTTCCCTTACTGCTATAGAAACCTGGTTCTTGCAACTCCAATGGGTACCTTGGGTGAGACTTCATCTGCGCAAGTAGGTGATTCCGAAAGGGACAATGTCTTGAGGGTTTTTTTGGTCACGGGCAAATCAAACCTTGGTTCTTATAACCCTTGTGTAGACAAGAGGCATCCAGAAAATGGTTCCATTGCCAGGACCGGGAATTTGCGACTAAAGGAATGTTTTAGAGGCCGACTAAGAAAGAAATCACAGACTAGTTGGAACAAAAAGAACATGAATTCACATGAAAAGAGAATAGGAACCCTTGGATGAATGATGAGAAATGGATGCAAAATTATGTGTTCACCAATCAACATGAAATTTTATTTGGCAAATTCCTAGAAATTCTGACCGAGTGACTAGAATGATTAGTAGAGAAGACATGAAAGTTTAGTGCTGCAACACCAAAGAATTGGACCCTAGAACTGGTAAGGAAACTAAATTCAGTAAGTAACCCACCTACTCGAGTAGTTGAGTTTTGGTTGGATAGTATACTAGAGGGTTATGTTACCGAATTTTTCATAGATTGCATTCAGTCATACATTGTTGCAGAAATAAATCTTTTCAAAGGCCCACATGGGAGGTTCTTGAAACCATTGAATATGTGGATAAAGATTCTATTATGTGAAAATCATGTGATGATAATGAAGTCCAAAAACTAAATGGGCTTTGCACACATAGGGGAGTTGGAGGATAATAGAAGGATCACCTGAGAAAGGGGAGGAAGCCATGAAAGAGGAAGGAAGGGACTAAGGATGCAAGAAGGTAGTACACTAGAGGAAGAATGCGAATTTGGAGAGTTGCGTGGAGGAAGGAGGTATAAAAAGAAAAATATTGGGGCTAGGAGAGAAGAGTCACACAGTGTGCCAGAAGTACGAGAACCTTACGCACAAGTCTAAATTGTAGAGATACCATATATAGGAGGCAAAGAAGAGGGGTGTCAATCTAGTCCGGTAATAAAAGAGTCGGTAAGTCCTACTCAAACAAGATCCTGCATTGAATCCACGACCCCATGTGTGTCACCACAATCATTAATAACATTCGAAGACTTGTCAAAATCCATCATAATTAACCAAGGAGGAAAAAACAGTACCAGTCGAAATAGTGGGAGTAGTGTGCAGAGTCAAAATCAGAGTGTACCAACATCACCAAGAGGAGGGAATACATAGACCAACATGGTGGGGATAGATAATACTCTTAGAATTCTTGAATTCAAGGGAGTAGGGTTAGAATACCCATAACAACACTTGTTTGTCTGTGAGACAGTTTGGGCCTCTAAAATCATACCGGATGAAGTAGTGAAGATTGCACAGTTAGCGACAATGTTTCAGGGCCGCGCGTTAGTATGGTATATGAAGTTACAGGGTATTATACCTACCAGATAGGCTAGGAATTTGGTAGAAATAAAGCAAGCGCTATTAAAGGAGTTCAAAAAGCCGAAGTTAGAATCACAGTATATTACTAAACTGAAGATCAAACAGGTGCAAACAGAGTCAATATGGGATTACGATCAACGCTATAAGGATGTAATGGGGAGACTGACTTTCCAGATTCCATATCAGCATCATCAAGAGTGGTTCATTATAGGATTACTACCCCACATTCGTAGACCACTAATTCAACAGAAGGTTGTGTCACAACCCAAGGCAATAGAAATTGTGATGAAATTAGAGTCATCGCTAGTAGGAGACACTGGGGGAATGGCACAAGTTTAGACATAGTTAGACACATTAACAATTCAAATAGATGAGCTTACCAAAGGAAGGGGAATATGAGAACAAATTTGGTGTACCAAGTGCAGGACAGAGGGCCACCACAAGGACAAATGCCCAACATTCGCACAGTACTTGGCAGTAGGAGCACTGAATCCACTACTTGGGGGAGGATACTGCGAGATCTGTAAGAAATGGGGACATCATCCCATTGAGTTTCCATTACTCCAAAAATATCAGAGTACTCCAAAGAACTTGTTTTGTAATTTTTGCAAATCAGTAGGACATGAAGAAAAAGATTGTTGTGTGTTCGACCTACTAAGGGAGAGCACATCAGATATATATCAGATCCAGGAAGAGAATACTAGCATGGATGGGAGTGGTGCGTAGTATAACACTCAGAGAGGCTTCAATCACGGGAATAAAGAAAATTTTGGCAGAGGACAAGGAAAAGGGAATTTTTGTCGTGGAGGACGAGGAATGATTATCTGTTATAATTGTAATCAACCAAGACACTTGGCCTGAGATTGCCAGAACCCATGTACCACATTCACATATTGTAGAGCACTGGATCACGCAATGGAGGACTGTCCTCAACTATTGCAAAATGGCAAGCTAGAGGAAACCCAAATCAGAATCCACATTAGAGTCAGAATGTGCAAATGATATTAGTGGAAAAATGCAGTGAAGGACCAAAAATCATAGTCGTTACATGTGGAGGATCTCGCACAGGCGTTGATATGGCCACTCAAGGAAATCAAACAGAACAATGGGTAAGGAAGTTAGTGGGGCATATGCCAGCATTCAACCTGTTAACACTAGAAGTTGATCTTAGACTGCTTAAGTGCAAGCCTAGCACATCTTGAAATAATAATGACTTGATTGGATAACATGGGATTTTAGGAAACTATGAGAGTGGTTAAATTAAATAAAAGGCAATAATGCCATTGGGCATGGAGTCCATGAAATACAACAATTTTGACTTAACATTCTATAGGCAGCAAGTGAAGAAAACAAAACCTTTGGCTAGTGGTTTCTTAAGTGTCTCGGGGAAAATGAATGAATGGGAAGATAATGGAAGAGTTGACAGCCTCACTATCAGAAAAATCAGATCCTTTAATGATTAATACAACAGAGGAAATAAACATTCTTTAGAAAATCCTTTTCCAGGATGTTTAAACAAAGATAAATACAACCATGGAAAAAATTCTCATAAAATCTTTAAAAGAATTCTCTCAACACAGTAAACATTTGTCATATTCCATATAACATCTGTAATATGTTTATGAAGGAAAAGACTGTGAAATAACTGTAGAAAAGATTACATACTAGCCAAAAATTTCATCTAACTGTTCAGGTCTTTGCACAGAAAGCTAAGACAATTCCTGAGAAAAACATCAAACTTCCCTACCCCTACCACATACCTCTCGAGTAATTTTATCCTTTTTTCCTCACCGTCCTCTCTATCCTTTTTTACATATCCATCTCTACAAAGAGTCATTGCCTAACCCCCCTCAAAGATCCGAGTGATAAGTCCTCTTTCTAAAAATAGAAACTGTTACAAAGACTTCGACATATATAGCATCCAGTTACTGTTTCCTAGGAATTAGCTAAACAGAAATAATTACCAATCTGAACTTGTTGTTAAAGTTGGAATATTATTTGATAAAATGATAACTGTTCTGCCACCTGTCCATTTTTAAACTGAAGTGTTGCCTTGAAATATGGATTTGAACAACTGGTGATCTATTTTTCCTCCTTGTTGGCTGAATTCAATGCCTGGAAAAGCTGGAAAATTAATTTTCTTGGATTCTTGTAATGTCAGGTATCCTTGTCCATTGTAACCCCTGAACCCAGAGCGAGTAAATCAAGCAGAAATTTCCCATTTTCATGCCCTCCTCATTTCATAACGCACTTCCTCATTTTGTAGCGCACCTCCTCATTACTTGTTGCAACACATAATTCACCAATTTGTACATGTCACAGCCACTACGGACTGCTATATTCTTACAATTTCCATTATCAATCTGTCTCTGGCATCATTTTCCACATTCAAATGCTCATTAGATGGTCTTTGTTGTCCTATTTGTTTTGTTGTAGAGCCCGACTGGTTTTGAGGCATTTTTTGTTCAGAATTTGTAGGGGAACTTACTGGAGATCCTCTAGAAACCAATGATGTCCATGCATGTATGTGTAAATCCTGATACATAGGTTCAAGGGGAAAAAGACAACACTTAGACCAGGTTGTTGTCGATTTCAATATGGGATCCACCACTAGAATTATATTGTTGGTCTTGGACTTTTCAATCAGTTTTTTGTTGACTATGAATTGGTAAATGGTTGGCCCATCCGTAGCACCAACATTTCCAGGAGTTGGACTGCCCATTCCAATAGAATTAATCACAGTAGCATACAGGTTGCGCCTGTAGTGTAATCATTTCCTTCAGACTATCAATGAGACGTTCTTGAGCCTTAGCTTTGCCCATCAAGAGGGACGAACTCAAGCTGTGAGGCATCGCCATTGTCATCATCGTCGAGCAGATCAAACCGATTCGAAGTCGCCATTGCCGCCTGCTATGAACTGGCTCTGCTCCACGGTCAAAAAACGAATCCTCTATATATTTTTTAGTGGGAAATCTCCATCAGCGCCATCTATATTAATTCCTCAGTCTGAGACTCAATAACATTGCCCAGAATGTTCACAGGGAGTAAAGATCGTAGCCTCATAAAAAAAAAAAACAATCCCCAAAATAATAAGTTCCTTCAACCTATGAATCGTTCCCCAAACGATAGAAAACTGACACTTTTTCCATGGTTTGCCCTGATAGACATTCGTGAACTCGCCCACGACACCTGCAATCTTTTCAGCACTTTCTGATCTTATATTTGACAGTGTGGGCTATCTTCGTGGTTGCATATATTTCAAACCCTCATCAACACATAACGGAGCACTGGCACCCATTGCATTTAGTTTTGTATGTAGTGGGGGATATCCCACATGCACTGAACCACAAAAACATCTTATGTTTATATACACGTTGCTCTTTCAACTTACTTGATGTTTAGTTCCCATGATTTTTCCCTTGCAGGTTCCTCCTTCGTTGCGCTTGGTCTCATCCTGGGTGCTTTGAGCGCTGGGCTTGGCTTGAAAGGTGTGTTGACTTGTAATTTGATAGTAGGGCCCGATGGTTAAACCCAAAATCGGTTTTGCCTAAAAATACTCCATTTAATATCATTTATAATTTGATTTTATGTAATTTTTATATGTATCCATGTGATTTCAAATAATAAAAACAAGGGAAAGCTAGGCTTTTTGAGGCATAGTCAGGGAAGACAAAAACCAGTTGTTAACTTGTACAATGAAAGAGAATGATGCTCATAGAAATCGACTAGAATAAAATGATTTCAGTGAAAGAAAGGCAAGAGGCCTAGTGAGAATGGTGCAATTGTCAGAAGGTAAAAATTTAATGATGCAAATAATTGTGCTAACACAACCCACAACAGGAAAAAGAATCATATCAGAGCGCACGAAAGGAAATAATTGAACCACATGGGGAAGCGTCCAGATCATCGCTACCTCATTTAGAAGACCCAACAATACCTGAAAGGTCAAGTGCGCAAGTAAGTACACTAACTGAATTCTTAAAATGTTGTGTAGAATTGATGAGAGATAGAACTGTGCTTAGTATATTATACAAAATGATTGATCATTGCACGAAAGTAGGGGACACCCCTGACACATAGTGAATGGTAAACCAAGTACTATGCAGGAAGAGAACCAATGGGGAATTAAAGTTTAATGCGCAAATTGGGGAATACAATGTGGATAATGTTATCCTAGACTTAGGATCAGATGTGAATGTACAACCTAAGAAGACATGGGAGATGATGGGTGAACCTGAATTGATATGGTTTCATGTCCAGTTAAGGCTCGTGAATCATCATAAGATAGTCTCGATAGGGTGACTAACAGGGGTACCTGTAAACATAGATGGGGTGTGCAACATGGTAGACTTTGAAGTAATTGGGATCGTAGATGATAGTCAACCATATCCATCTTTAATGGGACTGGAATGGGTGGTTGATAACTAGGAAATTATTAACTTGAAAAGAAGGGAGATGATCTTCGAGGTTGGGGATCTAAAGGTTACTGCACCCTTGGACCCATTAGAAGGGAAGAGATATACAGAGTCAGTAAGAGCGACTAACATGGAAAATTTATATAATCTAACTGTGCGAATGGAGAATTATGTTGAGCCAATAACAAATGGTGTGCTTAGTTGGAGAAGTTTTAGTTCATGCGAATCAAATTCAAAAGGTGGTCTAGAGATTTGGAAGTAGAGGATTCATGAAGTATCAACTAGAATATGTGCTCATATAAACCGATATTTGCATTGGATTGGAACATAACTATATTAACCACACAGGTACGATGGACTAACTGAGATTGATGTGTTTATAAAATAATTTCAATTACAGGTACCTGAACAGAAGAGGTCGTTAGCACTAGATATCGTCTTAAAAGCAACTCTACCTATATGGTGGGCCATGCACATAAAGAGTATTAAGGACTGGGCATGATGCAACAAAATCATGCAGATACACTTTGGACCTGAAGCAAAAGTAAGTGCACAAAAATACAGAGGAGAAAGTGACTCGACGGATCACGTGGAAAAATGTATGGATTTATGGTGCTTAGTATCAGAAAAGAATGGTCACACTGATTCATACACATGTTGGATACAATCCCAAGGAATTGTTTTTTACAATTGGAGACACGCAGAGAGAAAAAAACATGGGAAGGATTGGTCCAGAGCTACAAAGTCACGTTCAAATTTGAACATGAATCTCCCTCCATTTAGGCAGCCCTACAGACCATTGGAACAAAGATCTTCTCAAAGGTAGAATTGGTGGAAGAAGAACTCTTATGCAATGCGCACAAAGACAAATTAACGGTCCAGAAGCTATTGGAATGATATCATTTCATGGAGGAGGAATACGATGAAGGGGATCCCAGGAATGTCCAAGTACTAGAGAGAAAAGGCACACACGCAATAGAAGGGCCAGAGCTGGTATCCGTCACATACACACAACCAATAAAGACAAAGCAAGTCGACATTGGGACAATGGAGAATCCTAAGTTTCCGCACTTAGGAGACTATTGGAACGAAAAGACAATTGATAAGGTGCCAGACTTATTACGAGAATATCGTGACTTATTTCCCATCACATTCTCAGAGATGAAGGAGATAGCAGGCAACTTAGGGGAGATGAAGATTCCACTAAAACCAAGAGCTAATCCAATCCAATAGAGATCATACAGATTGAACTTGAGGTATAAGGAGAAGGTTAATGTTGAACTAGATAGAATGCTTGATGTATGAATCATTGAACCAGTTGAAGAATCCGAATGGATTATCTCTATGGTCATGCAGGAAAAGAAGACGAGAGGGATTAGAATCTGCGTCGACTTAAGGAAGCTAAATGATGCATGCTTACATGACCCCTTCCCAACACCATTCACTAATGAAGTACTGGAGAACGTAGGGGTCAATAAGTGTATTAGTTCATTGATGGATTCTATGGGTACCATCAGATAAAAATTGCATAGGAAGACAAACATAAAACCATATTTGCAATAGAATGGGGTAGTTATCAATACACGATGATGCCATTTGGATTGAACAATGCCCCTATTGTGTTTTCTAGAGTGGTTGTGGTTGCATTTAAAGAGTTCATCCATAAATTTTTGGAATTTCACTTAGAAGATTGGACGATATTCAGTCTACTATAAGATTATATAGAAGTTCTTCGGCTCATGTTAGATCGATGTAGACAGTGTCAGATTTCACTGAACTTAAAGAAATGCATATTTCTTGCACCATTCAGAATTCTACCAGGACATATTCTATGCAAGAAAGGACTATTGGTTGACCCAACCAAGATCGTCGTTATTATGGAATTAGCGTCGCTGACCTCAGTCAGATAGCTACGAGCAACTTTGGGCCATACAATTTATTACATGAAGTTTATTCAAGGCTATGCACATATTAGAACACCCATGGAAAAGTTGTTGAAGAAAGAAGTCAAGTTCCAATAGAATGAGGATTGCTAGAAGGGGTTGGACACACTGAAACATAGACTAGTCATTGCACCCATTTTAGTCTTCCCATATTGGAACAAAAAGTTTCATGTCCATGTCGATGCATCATCCATTACACTGGGTGCAATGCTCTCACAACCAGATGAAGGTACAATCGATCATTCAATTACGTTCATGAGTAGGAAATTGTCTATATCTGAAAAAAATTATACCACTACCGAATGGGAAGGCATGGCCATGGTCTATGCGCTCCAAAAGTTCAAAAATTACCTACTTGGGTCTCAGTTTCTTAACATTAGCGATCAAGGTACACATTTTCTTAACCAAACCATTGTTGCATTAACCAAGGAATTTCAAATTCATCATTAGAAAAGTACACCATATCATCCTCAGGATAATGGAACAGTAGAAGCTTTCAATAAAATTTTGGAGAATGCTTTGAAAAATATCTGCAATGTTCAAAGAGACGATTGGGACTTATACATCCCTACGATACTATGGGCATACATAACTACAAGTAAGAAGATGACAGGGCAGACACCGTTCTGGTTGGTATATGGACAAGAAGCAGTAATGCCAATGGATTTCATTGTACCTAGTTTGCACATTGCAGCCATCACTGAGCTCTTGGACACATGTGCAATAGAGGAGAGATTGGTGCAGTTAGTCCAACTTGAGGAGGATAGGTTTTTGTCCGGATTCCATCAACAGGTGCATAAATCCAGAGAGAAGGCATGGCATGATCGACATATTAAAACCAATAAATTCCAAGTCAGCGACCCGGTACTACTCTACAACAACAAGTATCTACAACACCCAAGGAAGTTTCAAATGCACTGGTTAGGTCCATATGAGATCCAAGAGATAACAGAGACATGGGTTGCACAGTTGGGAACCTTGGATGGACATATCTTGGACGAAATGGTGAATAGAAGTCTGATGAATCTCTATAGAGACAACTGACCATCTGTGTAATGACCTGTGTAGCTCAAAAACCCCTATATTATAATAGATGTACCATAGTAGCAAGAAAAACAAGAAAAGCCACAAAAAAAGTAGAAAAAGGGAAAAACAATAAAAAGGTAATGATAGGAGACAAAAAATGAATAAGCAGAATTCTGAGGTATCAAAACTTGCACAGTTGAACTGATCATGTTACACGAAGTGAACACTGCGTCAAGTTCAATGAAAATATATGGACAGGCCCTCCTGCAACGAGCAATTCACTACTACGCATGATGGCATGAAAACATTGTTAAATACAGTCAGGCACAAAAAAGACAGTTGGATGATCAGTGTGATGGGTCATTAAAGCACTATAGCAACATTAAATCTGAAAATATTATGGAAATCTTGGAGTGATCAACAATACGTAAGGAGGATCATAAGTCATATTTGGCACTTAAAGAGCATTTAGTTAACCAATTATCCACTTCAACGCCATATTGGACAAGGTAGTTAAGGCAAGATAAGATGGGTCTACTTGGCATGAACACACTGAATACAGAGTGGGGAGGAAATTCTAAGTTATAATTTGTATGCAAGCCCGAGAAAATAGAGCATAAGTTCCCCAATTCAAGTTACAACGACTCACACAGATATAGAGCGTTCATCCACAAGTTCAACATATATCAGAAATGGAAGCACCATGAGCATGAGCACCCTTCAGTGCAGTAAGAAAACAATATAAGCAACCGGTAGATGTTGAGGTAGAATAAGTTCTCAGACCTTCGGCCCTAACACATCCAAAATTTTTACAGAGATTATTTTCCTCCGAGGACAGATGACGCACCCTTAATTATAGTACCATCAAATGCCAAATATTCATTACCCATCGCACCAGTCTCGAAGGGTGTTATGGAAAATGAGGACATGCTCGACAAGGTGGCCAACATGAAGTTTATGGATCATGACATCATGGAGACGCATAAGTTCCCTGAGTTGGCCAGGGATCAATATTTATGCACAAAGACATACTTCCTTATAGGAAAAACTCGGGTGGAAGCGCAGGCATGGGAATTAGGTCTGGAGAAAGATGGGATACTTAAGTTGTTCAAAATTCCACATTTCAGAGAGATAAAAAAATCAATGCATGTGTCAAGGTATTGCTCAGTTGCATCCATGGGGGAACACTTTGGCTAGATCCCCCAATTTCCATTGGTACAACACTAATTGCACACATTACATGGTTGAGAAAGGTAGAATAAAACTCGTCCTTATTGTTTCTCAAAATGGGAGAGCGAGTCCTCTCTGAGACCATCAAATATAGGTATGATACATTCAGAGGCAAACATGGTCTGGATGTAAAGAGAATCGGTGACCCCAAGGTCAAGTTCACGATGGAGGTTTTTGCCTGCAAATTAGTGCGTAAATGTCAAAAGGACAAGGTACCAATGGTAGTCATCACCCCAACAGAGATATGCAAGGAAGACATGCAGATGAACTGGGAAACCTTTCTTATGAATTATTTCTTACAGGACTGCACATAAGCTTAGGAAAAAGGAGTGGAATTTCATCACGTATGGCTACTTATTCTTATTGCGCTAGTTGGATGGTAGGAACCTGCATTCTACCAGTGCATGTGTGTTTCAGGTCACAGTCCATATGATGTTAGATACGCCAACTTATGGAACTCCACCATAAAAATAAGGTAGACTGATACCAACATTGTGTTTTACTTATATTTGTAGTTCATCTCAAAAGTGGTAGAGACTACAACACGAATTCCCGAGGAATCCATTATCGCCTACTGAGACATCGCATAGTTTAGAGATGACATGCACCACCTCTATGTGCAAGCCAAGAAGGATCCTACACAACAGGAATTACCAACCAATTACCGGCTGATAGTGGAAGAGGTACATGCCATAATCAATGATTTGGAGGATGAATGGAAGAACCCAACCAACATGCTAGGGTCCTTCCAGGAGCACGAGGACCAAGGAAAAAGTGAGGAGGAAGAGGTGGGCCAAACAAATGGAATAGAAAAGAAACAAGGAAAAACAAAAGTCCCCAAAGTTGGACTCAAAAGGAAAGATCAGGATCCAGAACAGACAAGAGGGATGCCCAAAAAGACAGGGGGAGCACGAAAGAAAGAAAAATCACAACGCAAAACCCCATTATATATATTGAGTGATGATGATATGGATCACATTGGGTTCTTGATCCACGATTCCACTGAAGAGCTTTGGGAGGAAGCTACGACAAAGCACGATTACCACCAGAATAAGGTCCAGGATCAGTTGGGAGTCCTGCAACAACTATTAGAAACATCTTGCATTGTGAAAGACCCCAAGATAGGGGATGACCCATCCACAACACATAGGAAAGTCGAGGTCGGTGCACATGAAGATCTAATCCAACCCTCATGGGAGAATTGCACTATATAGCTTGAGGCAGCCACGTTGGAGTTACCAGCAGGGGAATTATAGGAACAAATTGCAGCCTTAGGCCAACTTAATATCATGGTCTCTATCTTACCCATTCATAGGATAAAGTAACTCCAAGCGCAGTTGGTTCAGGAGATAAGGCATCGAGGCGACACTGCACACCAAGACTTAATCAAATTAAGGGAAGAAAGAACCCACATGTAGACATAGTATGATATGGCCTTGTGGAAAAAGAAAGCTTTGGAAGACCAAATGAAATAAATTATTAAGACCCAAGAGAGTGCATAAGAATGGGAAATGAAAGACCAAAAGGAGAAGGATGACGCAGATGCTATGGTACATAGGACCTAGGCCTCTGTCTAAAAGTTATACGAGCAAGTAACCGAAGTCCCCCTGGTCATCGAGGCCACTATGGAGGAACAAATGTTGAATATTGGGGATGTTATGAAGAGATTCTGAGAGTAGGTCCATGATCTCCAACAACATACCACACCAGGCACGCCACCTAAGGTGCATGAGAGTAGACTACAGACGACAACAATAACAGTTGCCAAGATTAAGAAATTTGAAGGTGATTGCACACGCCTTTGTGAGTAAAGCACCAAAGTCTAGGAAGAACTCATGATAGACCCATAAATGCAAGTCGTAGAGGCCAAACTATGAGCAATGTAAGAGTAGGACAATTAGGTGACAAAAAATGTGACAACCTTGCTACCAGTCGAGAGAATGGCAACCATTTTTTCACAGTGACAAACATATGTTGAAGTAGAGTAACCGAAGGACCAACATAAGGTACTTAAACAAAGACTTTGACCTAGGAAAGAGGAAGCGATCAATATTATTAGAGACTTGGCCACTATCCAGGAGAAGGTCAATCAGGCCATGGTAGATACAGAGAATAAATTGCACGATTTGAATGAGGAGGCCACCGAAGAGATCACCTCCAAAGAGGCCACCATTGTCACAAATGTGGAAATAGATAAGGCTATGACGCAACAATTCATTGCATCATGGAAGAACATGAAACATGCCTGAGTGGCTTGGGACGGAGCACAAGTGAGTGTTGGGGTCCTGTTGGATAGGCATTTTTGGATATAATTTTGAGGAAAATCTAAGTATGAAGGAATCTCACAGAAGGAAGGAATCACACAGAAGGAAGGATTCAAACAAAAGGAAGGAATCACGTAGAAGAAATAATTTGGACATAAGATAGAAAGGGCAAAGAAGGATGTGAAGGATGGAGACAATGCAAAGACAAAAGGATAAAGCAAGCGAGAGAAAAAACGAAGTGCAAACGACGATAGTGCGAATTTCCAGAAATAGAAGGACATCAGAAAAGTTGTATAAAGAACAAGAAGTAGAAGAAGGAAGATAGCCAGTTAACTAAAGATGGCTATGCCATGCATTGTAATGGGTTATTTTGGTAAAGATAAGAATATAATTTGAAACCATAGATTTTGGGGTATAAATATGTATCGAGATTAGGATATAGAGAGATATACAAATACATATATAGATGTATGCGTATGTGAGTGTGAGAAGGTGTGCATGACAGAGAATTGAGTACATATAATGAATGTAATAGTCATTTAGTAAAAAAGAAGACCAACAAAGAAGGAGTTTAGAGAGGATATTTTGTATTGTGTTCTTACTTGTCTCTATGCATTCATGAATGATGATATACTTTGCAGAATGAATTTATTCTATGAATTTGTTATGCTGGAATGTTCATGTATGGATGTGATAGTTTAAGTAATAATAAAGAACACACATAAGTTAAGATAAGGAAGAATGATTCATGCATCAACCTCCCTTTCCTTTACTGCTACAAAAACCTAGTTCTTACAGCCCCAATAGATTACCTCGGGTGAGACTTCATCTGCACAAGCAGGTGATGCCGAAAGGGCCGATGTCTTGACGGATTTTTTGGTCATGGGAAAACCGAACCTTGGGTCTTATAACCCCTGATTAGACAAGAGGAAACCAACAATGTTTCCCAATGAATATTGTCTTGGCCTTCTAGCCTTTTCTTCTTATCATTATTTTAATCATGCTACCAAATGTAGGAGGATTCTACGGTAGTTGCCTAGGAAAAATTGAAGATACATTCTTATATGTAGTGAATTAATAATTTATTACGAAACTTTATACTTTGATACACTACGCACTGATGGTTCAATTCCAATCCTCACCCTAGTCCCATTACCAACCTTCCATGCCAGTTAGTTCCCTATCAGTGGGAGGGATAATACCATTGTTTTCCATAGAATGGATGAATTATTGATGCACTTTATTGGGTTCCTAATATATTATTTTATTGAATTGGGTTCAATGTATTTTTGAATGAGTATCTGGTTCCATAAGCCCTCTTTTGATATAAGTCTCCACACACATGTGTTGCTAGGAAATTTTGAAAATGGAAGATGGTTTTTAAGGCCCAGCATCCCATTTATTTTGGCTTGGTTATTGCTTTCCAATTTACTAAGAAAATTGCCTCTTTCTCCTTATTCCCATACCAATGGAATATGCATATTATTTTACTAATTTTCTCTTAGATTCCTTTCGGGATATATGCTAGAGATTTCCAATAAAGAGGGATGGATTCCAACAAATATTTGACAAGTGTTAATCTTCTGCCTCTAGAAAGACACATTTGTTACACCAAAGATATAATCTCTTCTCATCCTTTACTATCATCCATCTCTAGTCATTTATGCCACAATCAAGTAGATTGATAAAACCCCCAGATATTTAAAACATTTTGGTATTTTAGAAACAATGTAAGGAAAGAGAAAAAGAAATAGTTTGGTCTAGTTCTCCTCCAACCCATTACAAATAAAGGATTTTTTCATATTGACTGTCATACTTATAGTTGTGTTGTATAGATCTAGGATTTCTTTCATTATAGTAGCATCTCTCCATGTTCCATCATAGAAGATAAAAAAATTATCGACAAGGAAGATGGGTTAAAAGAGGGATCTTCCAATTTTTATACCTTACAAGTTATCGATCCTGTTTTCCTCAATTATAACTCTGCTAAGTCCTTCAACTATAATTAGAAAGAGAAAGGGTGCCATAGAGAATCATTGAATGAGACCTCTTATGGTATTAATAAAGCGGACGTCGAACCATTGTTAAGAATATCAAAGGTAGCTTATGATCCAATTTACTAATTGAACCCGAAACCCTACATGAATAATGATCTGTCTTAGATCAATCCAATTTACTCTATCATAAGCCTTGGAGAGATCCAATTTCAATACCTTGGTAGAAAGTTTCTTTTTTTGATAGTATACAATGATTCTTGAGCTAGTCCTATAACATCAGGAATTTGTCTCTCTGGAAGGAACCCAAACTACTCAAAAGAAATGGAATTAGTAAGATAATATTTTGCCCTCAATGCTATGATTTGGTTTATGCAATTACATAAAGATATAATTTTGAAATCATCAAATGATCCAGACTTGTCTATTTTTTAGAATCAGAGCCTAAAAGTTAGTGGTGGAAGATCCTAGAATATTTCCCATGGATCTATATTCTTCTACAACCCTCAATAGATCCTCTTTTATAAGTTCATTAAACTCTGTAAATATTTCAATTGTCCTACCATTAGGGCTAGGGATCTTATCCTCTTGGAAATCACGAAGAACAGTTTTTAGTTCTTATTTTGATAATGGATCCATTAGCTTCTCATTATATTCACCATCTCCAAACTTAGGAAATAAGGAGGCCATCCTAACAACTTCTACTATGTTTACTCTGTCACCTTCCTTATAAATAACCCCAAAATGTGCTACTCCAATATTTGCAATGTCTTTAAAGGAGGTAGATTGTGTCCCATATTATATTGCCATCTCCTAGATTGTGTTGATGTTATGCTTATGGTTATCAAATCTATGAAAACAAATTGTGTTCTCATCACAATTTATGATAACCATATTTCCCAACTCTTTAATCTCCATGTGGCTTCTTTTTCTCCCAACAACTTCCTTCTCTTTTTTTCTAAGGTTTTTATTTTTGACTTTGTCTCTTCATCCTTACATCCTTCATTGTCTTCTTTAATAATATTTTCAATGTTGGTTTCCATTGCAATTGGTTCTTGATCATATTTAGATCTCTTGGCCTATTCTCAAGATGATGCAACCTTCTTTACTTCTTTTTAGTTAGATGCAAATTGAATATTGGTTGATTCTTTTCTACTTGCATCATAGTTTCCAAGTATATTTAACTAGGTTAACAAAGTATTTCTTCAACATCTAGTTAGGATTGAATTCAAATGGGCTTGAAGGTTTGCATGTCCCTTTGGCCATCTAGAAAAAAACTAGTTATTGGTCATAATCAACTACTACAAGGAGAACACCTTATACAAAAGAACTTTATGGAATCCCCCCTGGAAAATTTTATTTGTTATATGTTTATAGAGGAGTATTTTAGTAGAGGAGGATGGGAAGAGTTTTTGTATATATTTAACCTTGGTGTTCCTAAGTCGACCAAACACATCAATACTCTTACAAAACATAACACCCCGGTGCTTAACAAATAAAGTGCACCAATAATTGCTATTAATATAAAATACTAAATTATCTTTTATTTTATTTATAAAAAATAAAATGCATTGCAGTGCTTCCTAATAAGAAAGCATATCATTGTATGTATAACGAATGCACGAGAACAAGTTAGAACAATTGATTATTAAACAAAAAATAATAATTTGAAAACCATAAACTTTCCACGACGCACTTAGAAACCAATACAACCTTGATGTTTTCCTATAAAAAGAACGCACCAGTGCATCTTATTGTCGAATGCACTTCTAGAGGGTAAAGTAACAAAAAATTACCAAACTGAAAAAGTAAGTTAAAATAAAAGCAGCGTGCAAATTTATCATCAATGCGCTAGAATATACATCGAAAAAATGAGCAGGAATTTTATATTTTCAAAATGTATGTGTTTATTAATGAAAACCCTAATCATTACTTCATTATTTTCCCAAAATTTAGAGGGAATATTTGTGCAAGAGAGATTTACGAGAAAATTCTTTGGAGTGGGTAGATTTTTTTCAAGATCCAAATTTACATACAAATTTTCATTGGAGAAATTTCAGGTATGTGATTTTATTCTATTCATCATCTCAATATTTCCCCTATTTGATTCAAACAAATTTTAGTGCATTATCAACAAAATAAAAGGGTTTCATAGTTACATTTGGTATTGGAAGCCCTAGCTTCCTTGTTGTTTCTCTTGTTTTTCCTCTCTATATTTGACAACTAGATTTTTTTTAATCAATAGATTTGTATATGGTTTCCTTACTTGTATGTGGGGCATTTGGTATTTGTTGTTGTTATAACCCAAGGGGGGAAATATATATGGGTAAATGTATATGATATGACCCCAAGGGGGGGCATATATGGACCTAAATGTACATGTAATGTGTAAATATATATGTAATAGGTTCGACCTAGTAGTAAAGGGGCTTCATGTGCAAGTGTGAACAACTATATATAAGAGATCATGTATTCATTATTGTGATAGGGAATTGGAAGTATGAATGGTATTTGGTTATTTGGATGGGGTTCCCCTATTATTTAAGGAGTTATTGTGTAACTTATATATCTTGGAGTTGTGCTCCACACTCACATTTTGTACATGGTGTGTACTTATGTTATTTTATGATATTTTGATCATTTGGTTCATTATATTTGGTATTAGAGCACCGATCCTAGGGTTTTTCTTCCTTAATAAAGACAGTTTGGCATTTTTTCTATAATTTTTTCTCGGAGTCACTTCAGAAGGAGAAACATGGAGGATTTTGAGAAGAATTATCATAGTACCTTTTGTATGAATTTCAGCTTCTAGATTTGTACAAATTTCAACTTTTGGGGTGTTGTACGTTTGGAGATACACCCTGTGGAGGATATGGTATCTGACTAGTCCTATTAACTAGTGTAAAACAAATGTTATGGGTAAAATAGTCACGTCTTCTTCAGAGAGGATCCAAATTGAGTGAGACCACTTGAATTAGACCATGGATAGTCTGTAGTAGTTTTGGTACAATTTGCAGAATTATATATCAATTATTGTGCGTGGAGAACATTGTACAAGTACACTCTCCTGGAAAGGAAAAAAATCAGCAAGGTGTGGGGAAGTTACCATAACTTAAACTTGGCACATCTAATTTTGGTCAGACCTATGGAATTGCAAATTAGACATTTCAGAATACTATAGGTCCCAATTTCAAACTCCAAAGGATCGTAATTGTAGAGATACATTAGAAGGAAGGTCGACTAAGAGGATAGACTCCAAATCAGGGTTTCAAAGGTATGTTCATTTAAATCTATCATAACTTTTGATTGGAATGCCTGATTGAGATGATTCAAAAGCCATTGGAAAGATAAAACATAGAAGAACATATTGGAACAAGGATTATAACTATTTGACACATTTATCCTTTATATACTAAGGTTGGAATTTAAGGATTTGGGTTAGACCTCAATTAAGAATCAATGATAATACCTAACTTTAGTGGACACGAAGACAATGACAAAATAAGTCCTACGGAATGGTTGAGAATTATTCAGAAACATTTCAAGACTCCTTTTAGGGTAGGTATTTGTTTGTATGGTGAAGTTGGCAAGTGGTGGTATAGCTTTGACGAAGGTACTAGAAGAAGCAACACATGGGAAGTATTTGAAAAATTATTCTCAAATAAATGGATCAATGATAACAAAATGGAGGAGATGCATAAAATTCAAGTGGAATTAAAGGAATCAAAATAAAATGTCTCCAAAATGCAAAAGGATAATGAAGAGATAAGAAAATGTATTATGAAGAAAAAAAATGAGTTTTCCAAGATACAATCCCTTAATGAATCACTCATTAAGGAGGTTAAGAACTTAAAACAAGAAAATAATAGTAAATCAAAGTTGGAAAACAATGAGTCAAGGTAAAATTTCAAAACGAAAGATGAAGAGATATGTAGACTACGAAACCATAATAAAAAACTATTGGATGAGGTCAAGAGATTGAAACAAGAAAAGAAGAATTGTCAAAATCAAGAAAAAGAATGGATCTTAGATGAAGAATCTACCAAAAGACTTGAAAAGGAAATTTGCAAGAAGGTTGAATAATCCTTAAATAATGATGAGGTAAAATAATAAATTCAATCTAGAATTGAAGAAGGACGTCAAAATTTGATAAATGGGGTGGCATTGCAGCTTCAAAAAGAGAAAGAAGACAAGATTCAAGAAGGTCAGTAGAATATAATTGAAGAAGTTGAACTCCATCTATGATGATATTATCTCCAATTCTAGAGTAATCAAAGACCAAGCAAAGATAATTGAGGATGTCATTGTCTCTGAAAAGAAGATAGATGAAATGCATGTGTAGATTGAAGGAAGACTATCAAATGTGAAACCATATCGACGCCCTCATTACCAGGAAACATTTCAAGGAAGAGAAGAAGGATGATATCAACATTATGAAGGAAGAAGATGGAATACTTGTCAATATTCATGGAATAAGGCATCACCAAACTACTCTTCAACAAGCTATTATCAAAGACCAACAACCCCTACAAATTAGAGAAGCTACAACACAAATACATGGAATCAAAGGAAATAAAATTATGCAACA
>JASDQU010588827.1:81264-91290 GCA_032191745.1 Picea mariana
ATCGAGAAAGAAGGACACCAACAAAGATCCAAGAATACTGAGATGGTGTCATCTCATGGCCCGACACGTAGCTGGACCAATTATCAAATATGATGATACCTTCTTCAACTGGTTGCGACCACAGATGCTGATGGTCGACGATTATGCTTATGCTGGGTTGGATTTCCAAGGAGATCTGGACTTGGTCCTGCCCGAGGGTGTTGAGTGGGGGCAACTTGGTAAGAAGTACACAATTTTTCTTTTTTAAATGTTTTTATGAATTTTATCATATGAAAATGTTTTTTATATGTTCGTCCAAGGACTAAATACAAAATTCATTGTTGATGACACAGATGTGGGGCCTTAACGACCTCATGGTACTTCTCCCATTTAGCAGTGAGGAGAGGTGGCACTAGTGCCATGATGGGACGCTGAGGATTATGAAGCGGTGGAACAAAACCTAGAGGGTTTGACAACAGATATTCTAGACATGCCTCTTGGAGAGGTTCCACGATGTTATCAGCATCATACAGTAGGAGTTTCAGAGTCCATTGGTCGACTGATCCATAGGGTTGCCCAGGCAGTCGTGTGTTACTGTGAACATCATCCATGACATCAATTTTTAGAAGCTATGAGCTTCATATTTTGAGATTTTGGTCCTCGGACAAAACTTTTTGTAAAAAACTCTTTTGATCGTTATATATACATACAGCTTCTACCAGTTTATCTTGTGTTGTGTGAAAATTGATTTGATTGATTTATAAATGATCCAAATGTCTATCTAATACATAGTTAGCCAATGCATCAATTAATGTCTTTAGACATCTAGGAATATGTTCATATTCAATATAATCAAAATAACGTTCCAATAGGTGAATTTGCAAATACACCCGTAATAAAGTAGGATTTCGAATAGTGTAGACATTACTTAACTATAGTACTACAAGCTGCGAATCTAGTCGCACAACCAAATGATGGATTCTGAGCGAGATAGCATCAATCAACAATTCGATAAAGGTGCTATACTCTGCAATATTGTTGGTCGCACGACCGAGACACACACCTCGTAAGGAGACAAGTTCGTTTGTAGGGGTGTAAATTGCCCATGCAGCGGAAGAAAGGTTCTGAGTACTACGGCTAGCGCCATCAGCGAAGCTAATGTAGGGTAGCAAAGACTCCGACATCTGAAAATCAAGCACAACATCACATAAGGGCAGAGACCAAATAACAACAAAATCAAGCTATAGTAACACACAAGAAGTATGATACAATAAAAATACAAGTACTCGTGCATAGGTGATTTTATGCATAGTACTTCTTCAAGTACAACCCATTTCTGGGTTCACTCAAAGGGATACCATCGTAATCTACTAACTCATAAGCCCCTTTTTCCAACACTCATCTAACGATATAAGGACCTTGCCACATGGCTTCGAATTTTCCAGCTCCTAGCATATCTCGATATTGTTCATATAGGAGAACAAGATCTCCTTCAGAGAAAATGTGAGGCTTGACATGTTTGTCGTATTGGGCCTTGACACATTTTTTCTGAGCTTCTATGACTAGGGTAGCATTGCGTTGAGTTTCGTCTAATCACATAAGATACAATAGATATTCTTCCTCAGCAGAAGTGTTTTGTAGGAGTTCAACAACTAGTTTTAAAGAGGGTATCTTGCATTCAATCGAGAGAATGGCTTCCAAACCATAGACTAAACAGAAAGGTGTTAACCCAGTAGCAGACTTGACGGATGTCCGGTAAGCCCACAATGCCTAAAACAACATTGTGTGCCAACATTTTTTGTGAATCCCTATCATTTGTCGGAGCATAGTTATGAGAACTTTGTTAATTTCTTTGACTTGGCCGTTGGCTTGTGGGTAATAGGGCATTGAGTTTTCATGGTGAAGACCCAACTTTTCAGTAAGTTCGGACATCATGAAGTTTCTAAAGTGGCTACTATGATCAGTGACGATAGCCTGAGGAACACCAAAACGAGCTATGATGTGATTAAAAATGAATAATTCTACGGTATTTCTAGTGTTGTCAAATGTCAGCATCACGTCGGCCCATTTCGTAAAGTAATCTATGGCTACAATGATGTATCCATGCCCCCTAGGCGATTGGGGGTGACATGTCATGAAATCGATGCCCCATTTCAAAAAGGGAACAACGGAGACCACAGGGTGAAGAGGAGAGGGATGCAACTGTATCTTGTTATTATAGGTCTGGCAAGCATGTCATTTTTGAACGACGATTATGCAGTCGTTAAATAAGGAAGGCCAAAAATACCCTACTCGTAAGATCTTCTGGGTAGTAGCATACCCAGACATATGACCACCACAGGCTCTAGAATGGCAGTCATTCAGAGCTCTGTCGGCTTCGTCAAATGTGAGGCAGTGTCAAAAAATGAAGTCAATCCCCTGACAATAAAGAGTATCCTCGAGGATAATATATTGACGAGCTTGGTATCGTATTCGACGTCGGTCAGTACTAGACAAAGTTGGTTGGAAATTATGGTTTTGGAGATAAATGATGATATCTCCATACCAAAGATCATCGGTGCTGATGAGAAAAAGGGATTCATTGGGTAATGAATCAATTGCTACATTTTCCGTTTCAGAATAGGGAAAGTCGCATATTAACTCAGCAAACACTAAGGACTTCTTGGACTTGGTGCATTCGAATTCCAAGTCAAACTCTTGGAGTATCACAATCCATTTGGAGTATTTTACCCCTAGCAATTGACGTGTGAGAATGTGTTGCATAGGATTGCAGTTAGAAATCACTGTAGTCTTGCGCGAGAGGATATAGTGCCAGAAGTGTTGGATGGCTTGGATGGATGCCAAGGCCAGTTTTTAGACATGTAAATACTTGATTTCGGTAGGATTTAGACTTCGAATCAAGTAGTAGATAAAATGTTCGTCGTTAGAATCATCCTCTTGGACGAGAACCATACCAATGGTGTAATCCGAGGCAACAAGGTAGAGGAAATAATTGTGACTGTAATCGGGGGGAAAGAGAAGCAGAGCACGTGTTAGGTACAATTTCAAGGCTTCGAAAGCGTTGTTGGCTATGGTATCCCATACGAACTCAGACCCCTTTTTGAGGAGCCACGTAAATCCACGAGTTATCTCGGCATAATTTGGAATAAAACGAAGAAGAAAGTTTTCTTTCCCTTGCAAACTTTGTAACTGGTGAAGTGTAGAAGGAGGAGGGAGATTAAGGATTGCCTCAACCTTTAAATGATCCACCTGGATCCCTTGACGTGAAATGATAAAACCTAGAAGGCGGCCGGATTCCACGTAGAAAATGCACTTATGAGGATTCAATCATATATGGTAGAACTGACAGCAGACGAAAATGGCTCGGAGGTGGGTCGGGTGATCGACTCAGCGCATTGAGTGAGTGGGTAAATCGTCCAGATATGGTTGAATGATGTGCTTGATATCATGGAAGGCATAAGACATAGCACGTTGAAAAGTTGCACCGACGTTCTTGATACCGAAAGGGAGTTTCCGATAGGCAAAAGTACCCCAAAGAAAAATAAAAGCAGTCTTATGTTGATCCTCGGGAACAATGTTGATTTGATTATACCAGGAGAAACCATCCATGAGAGAGAAGATTTCACTTCCGACACAATCGTCGACAA
Organism: Picea mariana; assembly: GCA_032191745.1. Lineage (NCBI taxonomy): Eukaryota > Viridiplantae > Streptophyta > Pinopsida > Pinales > Pinaceae > Picea > Picea mariana. The sequence goes on from JASDQU010588827.1 coordinate 84,891, forward strand.
TTTGATTGACGAAGGGGGTAGGAAAGTTTTCTTTGGGACAAGCTTTGTTGATATCCCTATAATCAACGCACACACGAATGGTGCCTTGTTTCTTATCGATCGAGACAAGATTGGAAACCCAGTCGGTGACAGCCACTGGGTAAATAAAGCCAACTTTGAGAAGTTTCTCAACTTTGAGCTTGATAGCAGCCGCTTTACGTGGGTGAACGGGATGAAGGCATTATCGGATGGGTTTAGCGTCGGGGTATGTCTTGATCTCATGTATCATAATGTCGAGGTCGATACCTAGCATTTATTCGTAGCTCCAGGTGAAGATGTCACAAAACTCTTTGAAAAGGGACGTACATGTGACTATTTCATCAGGGGAACACGAAGCTCTGATATGGAAATTTTCGACGATTCTAGGTTTGATGGATATGTTGAGGGGAGTAGTGGGTGAGATATTGCTTAAGTTCCCTTTGGAAAACACATCGTGTGTGGACTCGAGAATGGTTGAGATGACAACAACGCTTGACAGGGTTGATATCCATTGGTAGTTCTCAATGGTATGTTTCTCTAGAAAGAGGATGGAACGATGATGTCCATTGTCCTAAGGGGTGTCCTCCATGATAGACATGATCATCTTGTCAGTGGGAAAAATGACATGGAAAGGATCTGGAGATAAATCACCAAGAGAGGGGGTAGAAGGGGTTGATACTTGAATGGCCTGATAGGTGGATTCAACCGAACTTAATGACATTTCATCACCATAACGAAGATGATCTCCAGGGTCAGGTACTATACAGGAGTTGTGAGATGTAGAAAGTTCATGAATCGAGGTGGAGATCATGTTGAATGAAGCAATGGATGAGCGTGGAGCATCGGACAATGAAATGGGGAAAATACCCATTAATAAAGAGTCTTTGAGAAGGCCTACACTGACATTCTCATAACCCGGTGGGGTTTTAGCAATGAATAGTACATTGCCATTATGGGTGTCGGAGTTAAAGAAGTCTAATTGGTCGATGGTGACTACCTTCCCTTAATGTGGGAAATGTACCACATGGAAAAGGGTCGACACAATTGTGCGCATGGAATCGATCTAGCTGCGGCCAAACAAAAGATTATAATCAAGGGGAGCATTGAAGACTTCCACTTCAACTTGGACCGTTTTTCCTTCTAACGTGATGGGAAACGAAGGAAGGACATCATAGGGCTTAAAATCGGAGACATTGAAGGCTTTGAGAGTGTTCTGGGATTCGTTCAAAGAGGGAGAGCCAATGGCTTTCCAACAAGTAAGAGACATGACACACGTCGAGGCACCCTCGTCGATAACAGTTTGAAAAATGTTCTTGTTAGAGAAAAACACTTGGATCTGGAACACGAGTTGAGGAGGTAACCTTGGAATGTGATCTTCCAAGTCAAAAATTGTTAAATTTGTATCCATCGGGTTGATTCCACCAATAGCTTTTAACAATGCCTTTCATTGTGTGGGACAACTTTGAAGGACTTCGAGGGCTGACATCGCAGAAGGTGCTTGGACCAGATCTTCAAGAATGTTATAGTTTTGGGAAGCAAGAGCATGTGGATTGAAATCCAATTTCCAAACGATGCCCTTTGGGGGGGGGGTCAAAGAACTATGTCGAGGCTCGGTCGTTCAAGATGAAGAGGACCGTTGGTAGGTGGAGTCATGGGAGAGGGTTGTACCAAGGAAGGAGATAGGTCATCAACCTTCTCTTTAGAGGGAGAATAATCTTTGGCTCGAGTGGTGGGTGCAATGTCATTCTTCTTTGAATTTCCAGTACACATCAATACATAGGATGTAGTAGAAGATGAAGGTTGGTCATGAATGACCAACTGAGCCTGTTGTTGAGATGGGAAGGGTTGGGACAAAACGATTGGAGCAGGTGGTTTTGGAGCTCCTTGAAGGAACTTAATGACCTCAGTGTGTCGTGGACAATCCTTCGTGTAATGATCATCACCACAAATAAGACAAGGGTATCGAGGTTTGCGCTTATCCCGATCATCAACTGGTGTAGTTTTGGTTCGTTCTGCTTGAGAAGTATTTTTGTCCTCCTTATTCTTACCCCTTCCTTTTTTGGATTTGTTTTTACCAGTTGGGGTAGAAGAAGGTTTGGGGTTGGTGCTTGAGGTGGAATGTGGTTGGGCCTGGAAAGTGCCAATCACACCGTCGGCTGCATGCAAAGCAGCTAGAGTAGTTGAAGTGGTGGAAGTGGAAGGATGAGGTAAGTTAGGTAGTAAGTCGTAAAGAGTACCCATTTGTGAGTAAATGAGGTCAAGGTATTGAGCACGACTTATGGCCTTCTCTTCCATGACTACTCCACCCATGGCGATATCACGACCAATGTCATTCAAAAATGACTTGGTGAACCACTCTGCCAGCAACTGATCAGGGAGTTCGAGTTTGATGAGACGTCGTCTCTGTCGCCACTCATGAATGTGATCAAATATATGAGTGGCTTTGTTTTGTTTGAAAGAACTCAAAATCTCGGTCCCCATTTCATAACGAATTGGTAACTGGTAGTGTGTGAGGAAAGCCATAGCTAAGGTGTTGAAATCAACGAAGAAACCTCGTGGTAATTCTATATACCACTTCACAGCAGAACCTGTGAGGGTTCGTTGAAAAAGATGTAAACGAATAGAGTCATCCATCAACGAGTTGGACAAACACCAGAGGTAAAAAGTCATGATGTGATTGTTCGGGTCCTCTCCCGCTTTTCCATTGAATTTAGGGATGTCCGATGGTAGCTTGGCAGGTATAGCAGGCCATTGGGGAGAGTGGTGAATTGGATCATTTAAAATCCTTGAAAAATCTGGAAGAGCCAAAGTGGCCAAGAAGGGTAACTTTCGATTCACCTGCGGGTACTGGTGGCTTTGGGGAGGAAGCCCCGTCAGCAAACCAATAGGACCATAGGTAGTCTGCATATAATGCGAAGACCCAGGCAGATTTAGTGGTGGTTGGAGAGGATAGTAGCTCATGGGATTGTATCCTTGAACAGGGATGTGAGTTTGAGCATTCGAACCCCAAATAGGATTGGACGTACCTAGATATGGTTGGCCTATATTAGGGGCTATAACGGATGCCGCTAGAAACTGTTGCCCCCCAGTCAATTGAGAAGGATGTTGTATCAAATGATTCCAATAATAGGCCAAGGACGGAGGTATGTTTTGTCCATAAGGTGGGGTTGGTCCTCCTATCGAAGGTGGTGTTCCAATTGGGGGAAGCGTTCCAATTTGGGGTTGTGTTCCAATTTGGATTTCCGTTCCAATAGGAATTTTCCCAGATGGAGTTTGCAGAGGAGTTGAAATGGAAGCATTCAATGCTCGATATCCGGGTGGTAGTGTGGGGGTGATACTGGGCATGAGCGGTGTGTCGATGGGAGCTTGGATAACCACGGTAATCTAGGTGTGAACACTCATAGTATTTGTGTGATGGGCCATTTCGATAGGGATGGTCAAGATGTGGTCAGATCGTGGGGCATCCGTACTAGGAAAGTAATAGGTGGTAGTAAATGATACTTTCTCTGGACTAGAGATTTTGGAAATCATAGGTGAGATGATTTTGGAAATCATAGGTGAGCCTGGACCAAAAAGGTCCCGTCGAAAAATGCCTGTAGACCAAAAAGGATATTGGCCTTCTATGCCTGGAAAGGGTCCAACCGGTGATCTAGAAGACACAACAACTAAGTCTCCGGAATAATTCAGTCGCATAAATGGTCGCTCAAAATTGGGGTGAAGTTGAAATTCCTCTCGAGTATTGGTAATTCAGAAATGTTCTAGAGAGTCAGTTCGTTCCACTTGCAGTCTGGTAACGTCTTGGACTTCACTCTGCCAAGGAGAGCCCTCAGGTGAACTTGTAGGCAAGGGTTGAGAACCTTCCAGATGCTCTGGAGATAAACCCTGCATTCTACAGGAATGATGTGAAGGAGCTATTGTAAACGAGTGACAAAATTATGGAGAAAGAACATATGGTCAACTTTGGTAAACAAACAACACGTGCTAGTAAACAAAATCTAGGAAACAAAACCAAGCAAACAAGACCTTCTAATTCCGAAGTCACTAGTTGGTGATGAAATCCAACTTCGCAATGACAAGATGAGAAGGGGCTGGGCTAGGGTGGAAAAGTTATGCTAACAACCTACTTAACGAACTTACACCCTGGTGCAAGCTCCCACACATAATCGTGGGTATACCCTCCAAGGAGCCCGAGTGAGTTTGGCCAACATCGATTCTAGGTACCGTGAAGACTTTCCCCTTCACAGTCACTTTGTGTAAGACCCTAGAAATATAGGCCACTAAGGTTACCACAGGAAACAATAAAGCCTGGGGGGACAGTCGACAGTCCAATACACACGCAAGGGCAGGGTATCTAGCCCGAAATCAACTCAAAAGGCTTCCACTCATCATTGTGGGTATACCTCCGAGTGACCCCCATAATACATGCAATCTCTACACCAATATCAAATAAGCAGGGTGAGTAACTCTATCAATATCAATGCGACCTCGTGTTTGACCCTTGTGTGAGAAGGGCTTCCCAGGACAAGATGTTGTAAATGGAATTTGACACTCGTTAACACAAGATGCTATTGTGTGTTTTGTGCTCTAGAGAGTGTATCTCTCTACCTATTCCAAAGTGCTAGCCTAGCTAAATGTTGGCGTAATAGAGCCCTAGAAAAGAGTTACTAGTTAAATTTTACGATTGCACAATGTTATTAAGGGCTGTTGTTACTCAAAGGAAGCAGAGATGAAACTGATGTTGTATGAGACTCTGACCCAACAATGCATGGATAAGAATGAAATATATCAATTTTTGTTCAATGAATCCTATGTACGAGAGGGAAAGAGAAGTTTTCCGGATCAAACTTTAACTACAATAGACAATTTCCTTCAAAATGCAATTGCAACGAATCACACAAAAATAAGAATTCTCTATTGTTTCTTTTTCAATAATTTCAACAATTGATTTTCAATACTTTCGAAGATGAAAATTTTTTTGAAAGAAAAATTTTTGTTCACTTTTCAAAAAGGACCTACACCATGATGGTGAGAATGAAGAAAACCAAAAACTAATGAACAAGCAATAGATCAAAATCCAAACCAATCTTTCAATGGAAACAAAAATAACAAGCAGACCAAACTAGTCTTTTCAATTGCATGAGAAAATTGATCTTTCAAATAATGAGAAAATGATAAAGACAAAGAAGCTCAACTTTCAACCGATCGTCGATTCTTAACCAAACAAGCACATTAAGATTCCAAAATCAGAGAGTATATCTTTGCAGAGAGAAGTCAAGAAACGAAAGTCAAGAAAAAAGTGACAGGAAGAGCCTTTGATTTTCTAAGACTGTTCGTGCACAAAAACGAAGACAAGAAAACATCAACCAATGATCCAAGAAGCTCTTTTCAGGCACCTATACTGATCTGGGTAGTTGAAAATGCAAAAATCTCAAATCCAAAATTTTGAAAAGAGGGTTCGCAAGCTAATAGTATTACATAGTGCGAGAATGGGTCATTCTCACAGGCCATCTTTGAGCAGAGTGCAAGAACCTTGCACTGGACCTAAAAGCAGGGTGCGAACTCAGTAGATTCTCGCAGGCCACTGTGGAGTGCAGTGCGAGGATGTCTGTAACTAAGAAAATTTTTGGAAAAAGACAAAAAAATTGAAGAGTCCTCTGGACCTAGAGGGTCTATCAGGGTATCTTGAAGACTCAGAGATTGATATGAATGGAAAAAGGTAAGGCAAGAGAAAATGGCCAAGGAAAAATACCAAAAACCACAAAGAAAATGGGTTATATCCCTAGTTGAGTCACCAATTTTGTTATAGGACTAATTGGTAGGTGCAAACACTAACAGATCTCCCTAGATCCACCTGGATCTAGAAAAAAATAGGACAAGACATGACTCTTTCCCTAAGTTTTGACCATAGAATTAGCTAGTAGGGAGGAACAAGTAACATACCTTTGTATCGCTTCCTAGGGTCTCTGTTTCTCCCGCTTCACTCCAGTGCTCTCGTGAGGTCAAGACCAAGAAAACACAAACCAACCAAAGTGAAGATAGAAAAATATATTCGACTGTCAACTTATGTGTATGATCAAGGAATTACACAATAAAGTAAGAATAGCTTTATGGGAAAAGGACATGTCGTTGTATCATATTAATCGAAAGTAAAAGATACAACCTGATCGCCTTGATGTCATAAGCTTCCTTTTGATGGCTCTTGGCTCCAACACACACACTTTCTCGATCTTTGTATGAAGAAGATTCAATTCCTATTGATAGACTTACTAGAGTCTCTAAGCTCCTGTTCAAGCTAGGTCCTTCACACAATTCTTTCACCAATTCTCAATGAATCTTGCTTAACCTTTTCCATGAGAATTCCATCAATATATAGGAGAGAATG